>JAJJMA010281432.1:1454-14876 GCA_023529015.1 Papaver nudicaule | reverse complement strand
CGTATGTGAATAATAATGACGCAATAGTTTGTTAACGGGGTTCAGCGCATAAAGCAAACCTACATCCCCGGATCTTATTTACTGCAGATTACAAAAATAAGATTTCTTGGGTATTATGCCCGCCCAAGACTTCGGATTTTTACAGGTATCCTTATGGATAGAATCTCTTGATAAACCTGGCGTTCCATGGATGCTCAAGTTCTTTTCCATGCTCATCAACTAACACATAAGCTCCACTACCCGCTACACGTTTGATGACATAAGGGCCTTCCCAAGTAGGTTCCAGCTTTTTACATCCTTTCTTCTTCTGATACGGCGGTATCTCTCTTAATACAAGGTCACCAGGCTGATAGTCTCTTTTTACTACACGTTTATTGTACTCCCTGGCTAGACGGCGGTGGTAATTCTCCATATGAGTCAAAGCAATAAGCCGTTGTTCTTCCAAGTCATCAAGTTTCGCCAAGATTAAGTCTGTATTGAGGTTCTTCTCCCAAGCTTCGTGTTTTGTTGTTGGCAACATAACTTCTGATGGAAGTACTGCCTCAGCACCAAATGTGAGTAAGAAAGGAGATGCCCCAGTTGCTTCTCTAATTGTAGTTCTGTAAGACCATAAGACGTTGTGGAGATGCTAACACCATGCCTTCTTGTGCCCCTCAACTCGCTTTTTTAACCCCATTCCTATTGTTTTATTGGTGGCCTCCGCCTGCCCGTTGCTTTGAGGATAAATAGGAGTGGATTTTCCCAGTTTAACGCCATATGTTGCTAGCAGGTTTTCAATGTCAGTGCAAATTTCCGCTGGGACACCAAAACGACAGATTATATTTTCCCATATGAATGTAAATACTTCTTTTCCTGTTCTTTGTCTGAGCGCCTTAGCTTCACACCATTTGGTAAAATAATCTGTTGCCACAATAATATATTTGCGCTGTCCCGACCCTGGTGTCAGCGGTCCAATGATGTCAATCCCCCACTTGGCAAAGGGCCAAGGGCTTAGTACTGAATTTAATGAGACTGATGGCGCTTTTATTCTGTTTGCATACAGCTGACAATTCCTACATCGCTTAGCATACTCCGCAGAATCACCATTCATCCAAGGCCAGTAATAACCTTGCATTTTTACTTTTAGAGCCAGCGCTCTCTGTCCGCTGTGATTTCCACAGTCTCCTTCATGAATTTCCTTCAACAGCTTCTTTCCTTCATCTCTTGATACACATCGTAATAGTGGCCCAGCAAATGATCTTCTGTATAGGACGCCGTCTCTTAACTCATAATTTCTTGACCTGCTGATAACCTTGTGCGCTAAAAGTTTGTTTCCAGGAGTGGTGAGATGCTCCAAGTAGTATCTGATAGGAACTCTCCAGTCTGTTTCCGCTGACTCTTCAATGTCTACCGCCAGGACTTCCTGTTGCCTTCTTCCTACTATTGATGACATCTTTAATCTTTCAATTGCTATTGCCGGCACTTCTGGATCCGCCATCATTGAAGAAATAAATGCTAGTGCATCAGCATGTCTGTTATCATTTCTACATATATGCCTAAATTCAAAACCAGTAATCTTGTCAGCGTATTCTCTAGCCACTTGTAGATATTGTTTTAGTGAGCTATCATGTGCTTCATATTTGCCCAAGATCTGTCGAATGACCAGCTGAGAATCACTAGTCAGACGAATGTTGCTGATGTCCATCTCGATTATAAGCCTCATAGCGTGTATTACCGCTTCGTACTCTGCCTCATTGTTTGTAGCTGGAAACTCTAATCTGAATGAGTGGACTATCCTTGAACCTTTTGGTGAAATAAAGACTATACCAATTCCTTTGCCCTCTTTATTAGCTGAGCCATCAACATATACTTCCCACTGGTTTGGATCTCTTTTCAGCAAGTCTGGGACTCCTTCATCTGGATCTTCCTTCTCCATGAATGGAATATCTTCAGTTTCTTCTTCTTCTTCTTCTATGGGAAAGTCTGCCAAAAAGTCGGCGATAACCTGTGACCTTTGCGCCGTCCTTATTTCGTATTTGACACCGTACTGATCTATCTGAGCATTCCACTTAGCAATACGTCCTGCTCTTTGAGAACTATGAAGAATGGCTTCAATGGGAGTTTTGGTGAGTACCGTTATGGGATGAGCATGAAAGTATGGACGAAGTCTGCTAGTGGCAAAAACCAGAGCTAGTATTAGTTGCTCTATCTTAGTATAATTCTTCTCGGCAGGCTGCAGAGTTCGACTAATATAATAGATTGGTGTCTCTCCTCCCTTTGTCCGCACTAAAACTGCACTGACCGCTGATGATGTGGCCGCCAAGTAGACCCTCAGTTCTTCTCCATGTTCCGGCGGCTGAATAGCTGGTAAGGTGGCTAAGTACTTCTTTATTCCCTGAAAAGCATCCTCATGATCTTTTGTCCAGTTGAACTTCTCTCCTTTCTTCAGCATTTGGAAAAATAATTTGCACTTGTCAAAGAATCGAGATATAAATCTGTTGAGAGACGCCAATACACCATTTAAGCGCATAACATCCTTCAGAGTTACCGGCGAAGGCATTTCCAAAACAGCTTTGACTTTGGCCTGGTCTGCCTCTACTCCTTTCTTTGTAACAACATAACCCAAAAACTTTCCGGATGTGACGCCGAATATGCACTTTGCTGGATTGATTTTTAACTTAGTTATTCTCATATGATCAAAAATTTCTTTCAAGTCTTGTACATGATCCTTCTTTTTCTTGCTCTTGACCAACATGTCATCAACGTATACCTCCATAGTTTTACCTATCCATTTCTCAAACATATCTTGAGCCATCTTTTGGTACGTGGCGCCAGCATTTTTGAGACCAAATGGCATTCTTGTATAACAAAATAAACCCTTAGTGGAGAAAAAGGCTGTATGACGCTGATCTTCTTCAGCCAGCGGTATCTGGTTATACCCAGAATAACCGTCCATAAAAGATAGTAGCTCATGCCCAGAGGTAGCATCGACAGTCTGATCTATGCTTGGTAATGGAAAGCTGTTTTTGGGACACGCCCTATTCAAGTCGCTGAAGTCAATACAAATTCTTACTCCTTTATTCTTCTTAGGAACCACCACCATATTAGCTATCCATTCTGGATATTGAACTGGTCTAATGATTCCTGACGCCCTCATCTTGTCAATCTCTGCTTCCACCGCCTCCTTATATGCTGGTGCCAACTTCCTTGGACGCTGTTTGAATGGCCTGATCCTTGGATCTATATCCAACCTATGGCATGCAGTTTCTGGATCAATACCCGGCATCTCATTCATGCCCCAAGCAAAAACATCCACATATTCCTTTAATAAAGCCTCTAGCTGCCGAGATTCTTCTTCATTCAATAAAGTACCAATTTTTACTATCTTAGGAGCATCTTCTTCACCTATGTTGATCTCTCTTGTAGGTTCTACCGCTGTGAAATGCAAATCTGGCTCACCCATAGGCGAAGGTTCCTTTAATTGCTATAAAGGTGCCGCTGAAGGACCTGCTGCTGAATCGCCCTCCTTCACAAAAAGAATGTATTTGTTGGGTTCAGCGACTAGTTCAGTTATTTCTTTAGTCTTGGTTGCTTCTTTTGTCTGCTTCCTTTTCTCATTCATCCTGGCCTTTCGAGTTTCACGCATCTTTACGTCTACTTCATTGCATGCCTTTGCTGTAGATGAGTCGCCAATGTATTCAGCTACCCCTTCTGGAGTTGGAAAACGCAACCGCTGATGATAAGTCGAAGGCACTCCCTTGATGCTGTGTAACCATGGTCTGCCAAGGATTGCTGCATACGGCGAGTCTACCTCTACAACACAGAAAGTAGTGTCCATTATCAAGGTCTTACATGTAACAACTTTCATCTTCACTTCTCCTTTAGGTTTGGATGCTATCCCATTAAATCCATAAATACTGTACGAAGAAGGAATTAACGACTCTACTGGCTCTTCTTTAGAATCCATGGCCTGGTACGCTGAGTTGAAGAGAATGTCAACAGAACTTCCTGGGTCAACCAGCACTCTTGGAACCTTGAATTTTCCTATCTGAATAGTAAGGACCAATGGATTCAAATGGCTTCTTGCCTCAGGCGATAGCTCTACTGCCGAAAAACTGACTGGCTTTTTCATCCATTCTAGTAGTGGGCTGTTCTTGACGGCGACACTGAAGATCTCTTTGCCACTGCTATCCCTCTTGTGAATTCTTGACATTACATTATTATGAAATTCATCTCTACTGATTGTTGAATGCACAATTGAGAAACAATTCAACTCTTTCAAATCACGCTGAACTTCAACTTCAAATACTTCAGGCTTTGGCTGCACTGCTTGGATTGGTTGAACCTCCAATGGTGGCGCTGGAGGTAATTCTAAGAAATCTTGAAATCTTCCCATACGGATGAATCTATGCACCTCTCTTTGAACTCCTGTGCAGTTTTCAGTTGTGTGTCCATGGAATTGGTGGTATTGGCAATATTGGGTAGTGTTAGAAATAGGGTTCGCGGGATTTCCTCTGTTAAAAGGATAGCGGATTTCATTTCTTGATGCTGAACTTTCTATCTGCCCAAATGCATCAGTATATGTGACACGTAATTTTGGTAGTGTGGCGTCTTGGAAATCTGGGTATCCTGACTTTCTGTCGCCGAATCTTCGATTGTCATTGTTGAATCTTCTATCACCATTCCCTTGTCGCCGATTATCATATCCTCCTCTGTTGTCGCCGTAATTTCTTTTATCGTTGTTGGCGTATCTGCCTCTATTTTCATATCCTCCCCTGTTGTCTTGGTCATCTCTTCCTGCATAAGTGTCTCTCTTTCCTTGATTCCACTGTTGATTGCCATTATGTTGATACTGCTGACGTTCTTGTGGCTGCTGATGTGGGACAACTGCCGCTGAAGGTGTTGCTGCTTCTGCTTCCAATTTTTTGTGTTCCTTTCTAATCCATTCCTTTCTTGCTTCTTCTTGTTCTTCCGGCGACAAATTGTTGATAGAGTGAGCATGCTTTGCGCTTTCTTTCTTCTGGCGCTCTTCTTCTTCTCGCATTTCTTCATATATCAACCATTCATTCTGTCTTGCCCTTAACTCTCCTATATCTGCCACTGGAGTCCAATATAAAGACTGGAACATCTGATCCGTTGTTTCCATACCGCTAATAAATGCTCCCATCTTTTCTTTGTCAGATACCGCCGTCCCCACTTCACTACACAATTTTCTCCACCTCATGATGTAACCTCTACACGTTTCCATAGGTCTTTTCCTGTTGTTAAACAACTTCTCAGCCCCTGGGCGCACTCTCTTATTTTGAATGTAATTTGCAATAAATTTCTCTTCCAACTGTGCGTATTTCTCAATTGACTTCTCCCTCAGACTGCCAAACCAGGCCAAAGCTTCATCCTTGAGAGCAGCAGCAAACGACATGCACATTATTGGATCTGAGCCGATCCATGCTGTTAAATCTCTTCTGTAGCTCTGTAAGTGCAATGTAGGATCTCCTGTACCATCGAAGATTGATGAAAAAGTTGGCATACTAAATCTCTTGGATACATATCCGTACGTGATTTCATCTACAAATGGTGTCTTCTTTGCTTCTGAAATTGCCTTTTTTAATTTATCATCTTTTGTCTGACCGGCGGCTTCCTCTATCTTCTTCTCCATACGGCGTAATCTTTTGGAGACGTACTCTTGTATATCTTCCAACTTGTCCGAGTCAGCGTAACTTTCCTCACCGTGATTAGATTTCCCAGTCCTCTTACTTCCTTCTTCTTTTTTCGCTTTAGATGCTTCCACCTCTGGCCTTGCAGATCTGCTCTTTTGATGTTTGTGTACTGTATGAGTTGAGCGGCTTCTGCTTCGACTTTCCATTAATTGCCTATGCTGTTATGCCAATTGTAAATTGCTCTGGAGGATAATATCCATCTGTCTTTGCATCTGCAACTGCATCTGAGCTTGGTTTATGGTACTTTGTTCAAAGAACTTCTTTAGCAACTCTTCAGTAGTGCTAGTGGATTTTCCTTCTGATACTGTTATTGGCGCCGTTCTTGATGCTCCAACAGCTGCTACCATTCTACTGCTACCTCCTATCTCTTTTGAAGTGTTACCAGCTGCTCTCGATGGTAGTCCGTTAGAGTTGAGATTGCCACCTACTACTCTTGATAATCCTTCCACTGCGTGAGATGTTTCGCCGGGAATCACTGCTTCTTTGGTGGTGCCATCATCCACTGTTTTTCCTTTATTTTGCGCTGGAACTTCTTCTTCCTCATCCTCTTCTGGTATTCCATCCAAGTGCGTTATGTCTTGCATCAGAATAGGACCAATAGCCTCTGTCTGCTGTTGAGGTACCGCTGACTGCGTTGCTGCTGTTTGCTGTTGTTCTGGTGTCGGCACTATTGACTGCTGTTGCTGAATCTGTGGCGTAGTTGGCTGTTGTTGCTGAGACACTGGCTGTGATGTTGTTGTCTGCTGACTTGTATTGCCGCTCAAGAAAAAATCATGTGCAAAACCCAATGGTGGTACCGCTGAACTTCGCAAGTTACGTTGATTAGGAAAAGGTACAGACTGAGCGGGTATGGGAAACTTTGAAGCTTTACTTGATGACGCCGCACCTCCTTTCCGCTTAGTCGCCATTTTGGTATCCTGTGTAGAAAACAACAAAAGCACTTCCTGACAGTATTAAGCTAGCTTGACTGTTAGCAAATGCCAAATTCGTTAGTGGAGGCGGTTGAACAATTTCTGACAAAGTATGAAACAAACAAAATAGCACAGAACAACAGCAGCAGCATTTGCAGAGCATGACTTAGTCTTGTCGGCAGTTGGGAGAAAAAAACCAAAAGTTTGAAAACTCATGGAAACCCTAAAAACACAAAAGTTTGATAACCATACTCATATCAAAGATCAAATTATGTACGGCATTGGAATTTTGGTAATAACTTTTCATAACACTTTTAATCCAAATCACAGTATGACATGTGGAATAAGAAATATCTACTAAGAATCATGTTTAACATAATAGTCTACTATCATCCTAGATTTCTAATGACGTATATGAACTTATCACGCAAGCAAGAGTTTCCATACAACTAAACAAAAAATCCTTATTACGTGTTCCAGCATCACTAAGAAAGAAGAAGGTTGAAATTCTAACTTTTGAACCAACTTCTTTAAATTAAGAAGAGAAAATTATGTTACGCTCCTACAAATGAGAATATCCACCCTTAAACACAACTATGAACATACTAATGACGCTCCACACGCCTCAATAGAAAGGTTTTCTCATGGTTTTATAAAGATTTGACAGCAGCAGTATCATAAATGCTGTTAAAACACTAGCAACATAAGTGATATTAAATGGAAGACTCTGATAAATTTACAAGCATATGTATGGTTAGGAACCATCAGCAACATAAGTGCTGTTAAAACATCATTAATCATACTCAAAACACTCTATAATTCCTAACACAAGAGCTTTTTAAGGTTCAGCCTCCCTAACGACAGTAAACATACTCATAACTTCAAATACAACAGCATAGCAAACTTACAAGCATAAATTTATGGTTAAGAAACCACCAGCAACACAAGTGCTGTTAAGACACCATCAACCATGTTGAAAACATTCAATATTTCCCAATCACAGGAGCCTTTTAAGGTTCAGCCTCCTTAAACAATAATAAACACACTTATGACTTCCATAAATGGAAAGTTTGAGCATCTATGTAACACAACAGCATAACCAATACTTAAAAACTTCAATACCACACAAAAGTAACTTAAGTTTCATGAAAACAAGAAGAAAATTTTTGAAAAAACACAGGTTCAGACCTCTTCTAGCGCCAAAATGTAGTTGGTAAAATCCCCATAGTGAAGATTTTACCAATACACCCCTTATTTATAGACCATAACATCATAAACACAATTACTTAGAGTACATCACCATAAGCATATAAACAAACAACATAGTATAACAAGTGATATAATCAAAGAAACCAGATGTAAGAACAGCGTATCAAGATGTAATCAACACACTCAAATATCTTTAATATTAAATCATCCATGCATCTCACCTTGCAATGGACCTCTCTACAGCACACTTAAGATCTTACAAGCAATTTGGTCTGTCAAGAGTAAGGAAAATCACTTCCTCTCCACAAGCCAAACCCTAGCAATCACTTTTCCAACCCCTTCAAATGTGGGCGTACACTGCCTTATATAGGCGTTTACAAGTAATGGAATACAACTAATAAGTTTAAACTATTCTGACACTATTTGTCTTCTTTCTCACCGCCTTACCGCCGAGTCTCTTCAACGTCTCAGCGCCTTCTCTTCATAACTTCAGCGCCCTTCCATTATATGGGATAAGATCGATGACTCAGATTCCACTGAGTCAACCATTCAACTCTGCCAATCCGACCGTTCTGTCCAGCATTAAATGCTCAACCAACTTACTCAGTTTTTGTCGAGGCCATACCGCCAACAATGTCTTGAGATATATCGTTGTTCCCAACTATTCCTCAGCATCCTGCTATGACATGGAGTTACCGCTGACTAATACCGCTGTCATCCCTTCCACTTCTTGTGCATACCCTTCTTAACACAAATCTTCTCTTAAGTACAAGAAATTGGCTTAAGGCATTTTCTACACCTACATTTTGTCTCTTTCATCTTAAAAGACTTTAGTCGCTGAAGATGAAATTCTCTTAGCCGCCGAAAATGCCAGCGCACTCCTTCTGACGATACTTTCTTCCACGTGCAACTGCATGCCGTAAATATCTGAGTTACTTTATGACCTACAACCGGTTGAACCCGTTGAGATTCCATTACCTATAAATACTTCCTCTCCTTCCCTTTCTATTCATTTTCCTTCTTAAACTTTCCCTGTCTTCTTTCTTTTCAGAAAACCCTAACCACCGATAACCGCCGCTGCTCAGTCGGAAACTTCCCTTTTCCGCCTCTTTTTCAACTTCTTTTTGTGGTAAAACCCTTTCTAGGCTACTGTTCTTCAACTTCTTCCATTCAGGTTTACTTTTCATCTGCTTTTTTCTTACTCCGGTGATTCTTTAACTCTGCAACCTCCATTACCGATCAACCTTCATCTTTTCCGACTGTTTAATGGCTTCAACCGACTCCTCCTATGATCAAGAGCAAGAGCTTCAGCAGCAAGGGTCTAACCGTGAAGACGCCGAGTCGTCTTCACGCTCTCAAAACCAAGAATCTGATGATGAAGAATCTTCTGATGTGGGCGGTAAACCTTCTTGGGGTGATGACTGGGAAGGATACTGCACCAAAGATCATGAAATCACTCCAGCGCTTAATATTTCTCCTCTCGCTGGCATTACTATGTGTTCTGAGAAGCTTCTCTTAAATCATATCCGCCAAGATGGTCAGGATGAAAAGCATTTAGTTATATCCATGGGCCAAATCAGGGCTGGATATCAATTCCCCCTCTATGATCCTGCTAATCCCCTTCTTCTTCGGCTATTGAAGCGCATAAACAAGCATCCTGCTCAACTTTCCGGTAATTCAATTCGTATTCTTTATGAATGGGTTGCCCGCAGTAACGGTTATACGCTCTATCCTAATGTTACTAGGAATCCTTCTTTTGCCGCTAAGGAACTGTATACCGTTGAAAACTTTATTGATCAATACCAAATAAAGCCTAGCCTAAGAGCCGGCGAGCCTTGGCTATATCGCATTGAGTCAAGGAGAGGTTCAGACAACTCCAAAAAATTCTTAAGGGACGTTGATAGGAAAGCTTCTACTTCTGAGAATCCCACAGTCCGTCATAAATCTGAAAACCGCTGGGGCGAAATTCCTTGTCAAGTTGAAGGTCCTTGGCTCAAAGGTTTTGAAGATGAGAACAAGACTATTCCTCGTGAAGAGTTTCTCTCTGAGCATTCTGACTTAGCCAATCATGATTTCTGGTCCGTCCGTTGGGATGAGGAGAATCAGTATCTCCAAAAGGATGGAGAATTTGTTGTTGGTGAAAAAAGAAAGTGGGTTAAGAAGCCTGAATTTTGCAAGCTGCCCACTGTGAAAGGAAAAGGCACCAAGAGGAAAGGAAAAGATGGAGACGCTGTTGAGGTAACAAACACTCTTCTGTTGCTTTTGAAATATATGTATATATTTGCCTCTGTTTGTTAACGTAACAGTTGTCGATGATTTTCCTTTCCACAGCAGCCTAAGAAGAAATCTAAGCCTGAAAAGCCTGTCAGCGCAGCGGATCGTGTTAAAGCCGCTGTTAGTGCGCTCCCCGGTATGTCTACTGCTGGATCCAAGAAAAGTGGTAGTTCCAAATCTGCTTCCGCTGCTAAGAAAGGCGGCAACTCTTCCAGAGGAAAGGATAACGGTTCTTCTCAGAAAAAGGATAATGAATCTTTCAAGAAGAAGGACGACAACTCTTCCAAGAAGAATGGTGACGGATCTTTGAAGAATAAGGATAGCGACTCCTCCAAGAATAAAGGTGATGAGACCATCGAGAAAAAGGACAGCGGATCTTCTAAGAACAATGAGAAGGTTCCAAAGGTGAAAAAGTCTCGTGCTTCCAAGACAGGCAGCCAGACCAGCAATCCTAAAGTGATCAACGATCAATCTGTGAAGTCTATTGATGAGCATCATGCTGATGAAGTGTTTGAAGAAACTCCTATAACTCCGCCAGTTACCACTTCAGCTACTGCAACCACCGGGCAAGGTACCGCTGAGATGAATGTGGATACTGCTGGCGAGAATACCGTTGAGATGCCGACTCCTGAGCAATCAAATAATCTGATTGAGCCTGCCTCTGCCTCAGCTGCTGACAACGCTATCTCAATTCTTCGTCATCTTCTTTCTTTGAGTACTCTGCCTTGCACTTCTGCTGGCGCTAGTTCCACAGAGATTCAATTACCGCCCAACAAGTTAGCTGATTCCTTTGCTGCTTTACTGGATCAAGACCGAGGAGGCTCTAACACTCTCTATCTAGAGGCAATGAGCAAACTGAGTGAACCAGGATTGGCGCTGAGACCTACTGAACTTACTACCGCTGTTTCTCAATTAGCTCCATATGAACAATTCTGTGGCGCCGTCATGGTATATATTATTGCCTCAGCCTCATCTTTGTATCTTTAGTCTAAATTTCACTTCTAATTAGTCTCCTTCATACTGCAGGATTTTCAGCGCAATCTTGGCAGCATCACACTGAATGCTCAGCTAAGGCAAGAACTTGACAATCTGCGCCAAGCAAAAGCCACCGTTGATCAGACAAATGCTTCCTTGAAACATCAGCTAGCTGTAGAAAAGAAGGAGAGCTATCGCATGCGCGTCAATTTCAATGAAGAGAAAAAGAAGCTTGAAGAACTCAAAGGTTAGTAATTGTTTTCAATCTCTCACACAATAATTTTTCATTATGTCTCATTTTTTCCCAACGTCTAGTCTCTTTCCCTTATAAGGTCGCCGACAAAATCCTGATAGCCGATTACAGCGGGCCGAAGCTGAGATTGGTAAGTTGACTAGTGCTAACACCAAGCAACGTAATATGTTAGTCAATTTGGGCCGGGATGTTAAATGGTACCGCCAAGAATTGCGTAATGTCACTGATCTTAACGTAAATCTTGATCATCTGCTCAAAGTTTCTGAAGCGGATGTGGCATGGAAAAAGAGTGAGCTAGACAACGCCTCCCGCTTAGCTGAATTGGAACGTAAAGCCAGGGATAAGATGACTGTGGAGCATATGAAGATAACCTCCCAATTGAAGGATAAGGAAGCCACCATTTCGCGCTTATCATCTACGTTGGTTTGTCGTACCGCTGAAAGGGATACCGCTAGAAGTGAAATTCAACACCATAAGGATTTCTCCCAAATTCATGGGAATCGTGCTAGGGCGCTGAATGAAGAGAACACCATACTTAAACTCAGAATTAAGCAAGATGTTGGTCCTTGTTCTGATCAAGAAGTTCTGATTAAACTTGATGAAATAAGTACTGTTAAAAAGGGTATTCAAGAGTATGTTAGCGGTCTAGAAGGTAGTTCCTTAGGATTTAATTTTCCCATGTAATTTTCAGTTTACTTCTGCCTCAGCGCTAACACTACGTTTCTCCTAATTTCAGAGAAGTACAAGCAATTGGAATCCCAGCTAGAGGAGCAGACCACTATCTTGAAAGAACACCAAGGGTGTACCGCCAAGATTACTGAGTTGGAAGGGCAAGTGAAAGATCATCAAACATGCGGAAGCAAGTTGCATGCCCTAGAAACTGATTATTTACAGTGTTCTGGTAAAATCACCAATTTGGAGAATGACGTCAAAGCTCTCCAAGATTACAAGAGGAAATTTGACGCTGAAGCTTCCAAGTCTGCCAAACTTCAGCATATGCAAGATCGCCTTAAATCTGAGTTGCGTCTCACCAAGAAGTCTGTTCAAACCCTAGAAGAGCAGAATGCTTCTGATGTTAGACTAGCCGGTTTCTATGCTATCCAGATGTACTTGGCAAAGTTTTGCCCTGATCACAAATTGGATATTCCAGATGACTATGCTCCTGGTCGCGATCCACCTGACATGGAAACTACCCCAATTGCCGCTGACGATGAAGGTAATGCTGAAGATGCCATTCACATACATAGCGGTTCAGATTCTGAAGAGGAGGCTAGTGAAGAAGAAGAAATTGGTGAAGAGGAAGACGCTGAAGGTGACAGAGACTTGCAACCAATAGGCCAAGATTCTCATCAAGACGGCGACAAAGGTGGTAATGCTAGTGGTAACCAAGATACTTCTGAACATCAACGTCAAGACGCCAACCATCCAGACCAGGGTAAAGGTGTCGTTTCCACTGAAGCTGAAGAAGAAAATGCTAATTCCTCTTCTAAAAATCCAAATATGGCTGTTGAAAATCTTTAGATGACTCCTAACTTTTCCTGCTTTTGTGTAATCATGAGATATATTTATATCTCCCTCTTTTGTTATGAAACTCTGATAGATATTTTTCTACCTTCGTGTTTTGTTATATATATAACTCTCTTTGTTTGTTTTCGCCGGTATAATCGAATCCATTTTAATTTAGTGATGAACTGACAACATTCATTCTGGCCACATCGCACCCATTTTCGCTATACATTGTTACTTGTGCCCGTCGGCGATCTATTATAAGTGGTTGGTTAACCAGGAGCCGTCCATACAGGGAGTTCTCCTGGAGTTTTATATTTTTCTGCCATCACTTACAGATCAACAAGTAACGCGTCAGGCATTTTAATGCACCAGTTAGCCAGAACTACTCTTAGTCAGACATCTAAAATGTTTCGATATACACCGGCATATGGCAATTTTAATCCCTGTAAAATTTTTCTTTGGCAATTTGTGCCTCGGCGGACGGCTATTGAGCCTTGTAAAATTATTATGGCAAATTTGCCTCAGCGTATGGCTATTGAGCCTTGTAAAATTATTTTGGCAAATTTGCCTCAGCGTATGGCTATTGAGCCTTGTA
>JAJJMA010281425.1:0-29793 GCA_023529015.1 Papaver nudicaule | reverse complement strand
GCCAATGACTAGTCTTGTGGCGCCATGAATATGGCGCCATGGCCTTTGGCCAATGACTAATTTTGTGGCGCCATGAATATGGCGCCATGGCCCATGGCCTTTTAGGCCAAGGCATAATCCTTGCAGCGCCATGAATATGGCGCCATGGCTATGGCATCTGGCCAAGCTTAACTTCGTGGCATCCTGTGCCTTAGTCGTGGTGTGCGTGCTTACGCTACAACCCGTATTGAAGTCATGGCATGCTTATCCATGGTATGCTAGACCACCCTGGATTTGGGATTGAGTCCGCTTAGGCCTTTTTAGGCTGGTGTATGCTTCTCAGAGAGCTCCGGACCGGCCTGGAACTTCAATATTTCTGAGGTTTGCACCAAGACTCGTATATTGAGTCGTATTTTAAGAGGAAATCCGTGAGGATACGTCTCTGTTGATCTTTCACCGCGTACCATCAAGCGAGGTCTGGCTCTGAGCTGATCGATGGGTTTAATATGTTGGTGAGACCATTGATACTGCTCTATGACATTACCCTCTCCACCGGAGTTATAAGAGAGAGCTCATAGAGGGTTTAGCTTCATGGAATGGATTGCACCCCGAGCTATAAAGATGAGCCTGAATAGGCAACTGTCTTTAGTAAGACATGGTTTCGAGAGTGTTTTGACAATTTTGCCCCTCTCTCGTTTTTTCACCATCTACATCTTGAGATTTACGGCTGTAGGCAGCCAGCTGATTTTCCAAGCTGTCTAATGGCAGTCAGCTTTACTTCAAGGCTGTGTTTAAAGGCGGTCAGCTTTATATCAAAGCTAGTTTGTTTCTGTATATAAACCCAACACCAGGAAAATTATACCGCAGTCTCTCTGATAGTAGCGATGGGAAGCAACTTTTCTTTGTTAGAAAGAGATTTTGCCAAGACAGTTGCACCTACTAAAAAACTTTTCTGTATTTTACTAAAATAGTGAAACTAATTATCCTAATCTCAAAATGCATAAACTTAAAATGGAATACTGAAAAAAAATACTAAGTCTGATTTTATTACAGTTTCGTCAAGCTTCCTCCTAAGATGCTTGTTGGAACCTGAATCTTGCGAATCATTAACTACATTTTTGCTGATACAGCAGCCCTACGCCCTTTTGTGCATACTTTTTTAGTACTACTCTTGGTTCCCTTACACGCTGATGCAACGCTACGTGCTTTTGCGCATATTTTCGTGTTTCTCTTGGTGCCTTTATTACCACCTGCATCACTCGAGAAAGTATCCGAGCCATCTCCTTGCGCTTTAGCGTGTACAAGTTCAGGAGCAACATCAGCTGCTCTCACTATATACACCTGTAAAGAAAACTACAATCATCACCTAGCTTAATTGAGCCAGCATCACAGACACAATTTCATTACGTCTTAATCGAACAATAATAATCACCTTAAATACGGTACTCTTCACCAAGTGGAAAATCAAAACATCTTCCGCTTTCAGCTTGTGCTTGGTAGAAAATCTTCCCCAGCCTGCGCTGAGTCCCTGCTTATGGGCAAGGTATTTCGAGGTGCTTTCTTCCCCTTCTTCATCCACCAAAGTAAATTCGGTGGTTACTTTCGGTAGCTTGGTACGGCAAAAATGTGCCGGTAGTCCCTGTTACCGAAAACCAAGTTAATAACATAACTGTATATTTCTTCAACACCATAATTCCAGTATTAATGTGTGATAGAGAAGTTTACCAGCCAAAAACCGCCCCCTACAATTGATTTCGCCATCTTCTTAACAAATGCTTTAGAATTGGCTTCAAAACTGGAGCAGATTTCGTGGGCTTTGGCTTCTACGGGTGACATGGGCTTCTTAACCTTTTTTGGCCTTTCATTTTTCTTGATCTTATGGCTGGTAATATATACCTGTCCAAATCCAATAACAATGAGGTTTAAATCAAAATTAAGCCAATCGTATATGCCTTTACTTTGATTAACAATATTCACATAAATGAAAATACACTACGTGATTAAGAGTAAACAAATCATAATAAATCGATACCTTAGCTATAGCCGATGAAGTACTAGCTTTCCTCGCCATTGTTGGCCTCGTTCTCAGTTTCATTTTCTTTTGTGTGTGCAAAAACAACAACTTTGATTAAGAGATTAGGGTTTGACGAGAGGGAACCTGATTAGTAGTACTATAAATATGAGTGGATGCATGGGTACATGCATCCTAGATTTTAGGCCCACTCCCTTCTCCACAACCGAAATGGAAGTCTTTTTCAAAATTTCATTTGTTATTTTAGCCAAGCTTTTTTCAAAAGTAAATGAATAATAACAATCTTCCGTAAATATATGTTTTTTTTGTAATTTAAAATGAATTATATTTGTAGAAATTTTCAGAAATTCTCAACGGCACAATATTCACTTCTTGATTAGTATAGTTAGAGCTGGAGTCTAATTTTGTGACAAAATAACTTATTTTATTGGTTGTTTTAAACATATACCGTCAACTTTTATTGAATTTATATATATTGGTTTCTTAATTAAGTTACTAAAATTATAAATATGGTACAAGGTATATATCTTATCCTAAAATAAAGAGATTATAAAACACAAAACAGGTAAGTAATTAAATCAAGCAAACCCTTCCTCGTGTTTATCTCCATTCTCTTTGCTATTTTTTTCCTGTTAAAAATTACCGATCAAATTTTATCTTTACTAGAGGCTCCAGAGATAGTGGTAGAAAAAAGATCCAGGGAAAGGAAATGTATAAGACAAAAAAACTAGAAGATTCAAGATTTCTAGCTCTAGCGATTTACATGACCCAGCAGTTTTCAAACCTATCATAATCATTGATCAGTTTTCAATTTGTTTAAATCACAACGCATAATTCCTGTTGTGATCACCATATTTTAGGATAGGATATATAATATATCCCATTTTTAGATTCAATCGAATTAAAAGAAATAAAATATATAGCTAACGGTTTGTTTTAGGTTAACCAATAGAATTAATTTGTTTTGTGCATACTCTTTAAAGATGTCTGCACAAAATTGCACTCGTTAGGGCTGTGCAATGGACGGACGGTTGCGGATTAGGGGTCACCCGCGTCCAAACCGTCGAATGGTGCGGATTGTAAAATTCAACTGTGTCCGCACCCATCACCCGCGGATTAGCGGATTATACGGTTTGGACGCGGGTGATCCGCGGATTTCACTTTCTTATTAAAAAAGTTTTTTCTTCAGAAACTTGGATAGTGAACTGAAATTTACAGAGTATTAAGTTATTGCTAGGGGTGGGACTTGGGTTGGTTGGGCGGGTTGGAGGGCTTGGCCGAGCCATGCCCGTACTAGATATCCTTTGCCCAGGTTGCCCATGGAACCCATGGAGGTTTGCCCAAGACCCGCCCTACTTGTATCTTGGGTTCCTCGGGTTCCTTGGGTTAGCCCATGATGCGTGTTTGAAACTAAAAATGGTAATAAAATAAACATTATAGATGGATGTTCCTACAATGGTGTGATTTTGATGAGAAACATTCATTTGATGAAACAAATTTGGCTTTGGAACCCATCTACTACTAAAAGGTTGAAAGAACTATTAATTCCACAAGTTAATTTTGGTTATACCAAGTTTAATCTAATCCATGGGGTAGTTATAATTGCGATAGTAACGATTACAACATTGCGGTAGCTACCTGTTATTATAATGATATGGGTAGCGGTTGTAATGATTGTAAAATTCAAGTTTATACATCATAATCTGATCATGGAGAACTTTACCCAACACCTTTGGTTATGAAACTAACTGGATGAATGGCATGGCTGAAGTATTAGTTTTTCGTGGAACTTTTCACTGGATAGTGAAACAACTTCAATCCAAGAAAACATGTATTGTTTCTTACGATATCCATGGTGATCAATTCAACAAAGTAGCAGTCACCAATCTAGTCGATGAACTATGGAATGATAGCAAATATACACACACATTGGGTGTTATAGGAGGGTGCCTTTGCATATTAATAAGGGCGTATTCTAGCCCAAATATTGATGTTTGGTTGAAGAAGGAATGTGAGATTTTATTTGTCACACAAGTTACCAAGACCCAATATTTGTCAAGAAAGGGGTAGAATATAGAAGCTTATGCTGCTGAGAGCAATGTGTCAACCAACGGGTACTCAGGTAAGAAGAGACCAAGTTGCACACTACAAGGATAAAGCACAATCAATCGAAGGAAAGAGCCTGACATCCGGAGAAAATAGATTTTCCCCAATTTTATGAGAAATTGGTTTCAACTTTCAAAGGCTGTGTCAACAAAATAAATTGATCTAATCCCATAAAATATCAAGATTTATTAAAGTTGTGCGGTGACATTCGAAGATTGTTTATTTGTTTGGTATGTAGTTTGATTTATATTTTCTTTTCTCGGATTTCTCCTGAGTTCAACCGTACGTGAAACAGAAACTTGAATTTCTCCTGAGTTCCAAAGTACCTATTTGCATTCGTGTACAAACCAGTGCAGACGAAGCAACGTGAACCTGAAAATAGTTACTTTTGGCTGTGATTCAGATGGACGGTTTGCGAACCGTCCCAGGTGAATATTCTCTGGAATTTCACTCGGGTTAAACTCTGAACTCCTTTATCTCTTAGTTGGACTTGGATTATCACGAAATATCTTATGTGGTCCATCTAATGGTTCTCAATGTGCCAATAAGATAAAGATTATCTCTGGTCTGTTGGATATCTATCTTGAAGTGTTTTTGAGCTAACAAAACACTTGGCAGATAAATAATTAATGATTTCCAATCGAGATAAATCTCTTTTACTTGGTTTGCAAGTTAGGGTTTCCTAAACTTATGGAACAAGTAATTGATTGCTTTATTCCAAAGCAACCTATCTTATTGAGTGCTATAAATAGAGGTGTCTATGGAAGAATACCGCAAGCATCAAGCATACGTGAAGGTCCTTTGGGAGGTGATCGTAAAACTCTTTTCACTTCGGTGAATGCTTATTGTGGTATAGTCATCCTCTATTAGGTAGCGGTTCCTCACGGGATTTACCTACGACTATAAAGACTTCTCTTGAGAGTTGGGAAGCACAGGTAGGAGATTGAGACCTTAGTGGTTGAAATCGGAGTAACCTGTAACCTTGGTAACCTGATCATGTTCTTGTCTATTCTACGGTCCTTCTCTTCTGATATAAGGCCATTCAAGAACTGATACGTTACACACAGGATTCGAAAGGAAGCAACACACGGCTTCACTCGGTGTTGTAAGACCTAGTTAGCTCCAGTTGTATAAGTTTCTTAATTGATTCTTCGTGTACAACTGAGGTAGAGACAAGTTGGGCATAGTTTACTCGGTTTACTTGTCATCCCCCGCTTGTAAGTAGATTTCCGTATGGCCTGGAGCAATCCGAAGGAAGTCACTTTGTATATGTCAAACTGATAGAGGACAGTTCAAACATACGTTGACAATTGAGGTTGCAAAGCCAGAATTGTTGACACAAGCCTTTAACAGCGGTTAAAGAAACTCCTAGGCCTGTAAAGGACGTCAGCTAGGGGAATCAAGTGCGTGACGATCTGTGGGGGATCTAGAGACGTAAGGAGTGCGACAGTAGCCAGTTCGCTTGGAGGGTGGAATTGGTCTCTGCTACATCCCAGACCGAAGTCTTATAGTAGGCTAGTGTTTGTAGTCAGTTTGTACTGTGCGGTGTTCAGTCTAGACGAGGTCCCGAGGTTTTTCTACAAGTTGTAGTTTCCTCGTTACAAAAATCTCAGGTGTCTTGTGTGCTTTACTTTCCGCATTATATTCTCTGATTTTATAATTAAAGCAAACACAAGAAGTACGTTATTAATAAACCTGATCGTTATCCTCAATCCATCCCTTGGATTTACCAAGACCCTGTCTTGCGTTGGACTGATCCTTGTGATCCAAACTCAGGTTAACAGATCTGGATATTGATTTTTGAGATCGTCCAGATCTGACCATAAGTCTCACGAGCCCAAACGAAAAGTTGGTTGTATTTCGGTACCCCTGCTTTTTCACGCATAAATCTATTTGTTTAGATTATGAACTCACAATCAATATCGCAGCATACATGTGAGTGCGACACAATAATGATATCAAGAGATATAACTTTGAAGAATACCAGTGCGAATTTACTCTATGAATACAAAATGGGCAGTGGTAAACATGATGTTATTAATCTTTAGTTAATTCCATACACTGGTCAGATTAATAGCTCCTAACCGATATTGCACTGAATGCTTGAGTGCGGAATAATTGTGCTTTGTCTGATATAAGAACATATAATATATGGCATACCATAGAAACAATGCTAAACATGTGTAATCATAATTCATAATGCGTATACTAATCATCTCCACAAAGTAATGAAACCCTCTCAACTCTTGCATGAGTATCATCGAAGTAATACGAGTTGCTTTTGAGTTATTCATTGGACTTACAAGTATATCTCAGGGCTTTAATATTCCTAGACTAGGATGAGTTCAATAAGTTACTCTCTCTCTTATCCTAGCTCTCTACTGATTTTGGTCGATCCCTCTTTCAATGAAGAGGGTCATGTATTTATAGACTTTACTTATATTTCACTGTTCATCCTGATAACCCCGCACGACCTTGATTGGTGTGGTTTGATATGTATGCGGTTCTTTCGTCATATCCGTGCAGTCTGGTGGATTGCGTCTGCATTTTTTGTAGACTGTGGATCTGCCACGTCTTCTATGCGCATATCCGTTGGCATTAAATGCTGCTGCCACTTCTCAGCCACCTCTGAGCGGTCCAATCACGTCCAACTGGGTCTGACCGCATCTCAGCCGTTGGTTTCAAATGATCTCGAGATCTCATAAAGAAGCTTTTGATCCCTTCACGGTGCATCGTTTGGCAGCGTACTAAGTTGCTACCGTCTCAAGATATTGCCACGTGTTCTGTGACAAATGTGCTATTACAGTTTGCCCCTTTCTTTTCGAATTCTCTCGAGGGTAGAATCAGAATGAAAATGTCCTAATCTCTTCATCTTCCCACGTTTTTCAAACCGTTCCTAGATTTGTGGGGTAGTGGACTTCAATGCTACTATAAGTATTCAAAGAAACAGAGGTCAAAGCATACCTTTTTATTCCTTTGTTTTCTTCTTCTTCTCTGTCTTTTTTCTCTTCATTCTCATTGTTTCTTCCGAAACATATCTACCTGCCATTAATATGCCTGCAACTGTACTTCTTCTTCTGCCAATATCTTAACTGCTGCTGTCGCAACTTCAATTTCAGTCAGGGAATCCATCTCTTTCCTTGCTCATTTATTATTGCTCATCTTCAATTTTTGCTTCCATTAATGGCCGCTGGTAGTGAGAATTTCAGTAATCTTTCATGATGTCTGCCCTTACTTTGATAGGCCGTGATTGTGGTATTTGAGTGATAAGTGCCTTAGTCGACTGCTGAGATTAGGGTTTTGCCCTAGCATTTGGAATTAGGGTTCTTACCCACTTTACCTTTTGTTCTGTCCATGAGCATGGATGCTTAGATGAAATCACCTAAACTAACTTGTATGCGCCTGTGCTTGTGTGTTTGAATATACTGCTTGTATTTGCTTGTTGCCATGTCTGAGTGATTTAGGGTTATGATGGAGAACACAGTCTTAGAACAAAGTATATATACTTGCCCATGTTCTTCATCGTAAGCCTAAATTCTCGTTTTGAAGTTTATCCCGTACGGGTGGATTATCCATTGCTCGTCCTCTCGTAGTCTTTTAATCTTTTAATCCCGCGGTTGATTGCTGATAAAGGGCGCCATGTCTTCTCGAGGGGACGAGAATCCGCGTCATCACAGAACTCCACGTGACCACATCTCGTACGGAGAACAAGTCTAAACAATCTCATGACGCATACCGTGAAGATCGTTCCCGAGATGGCTCTAAAGACGGGCGTTCTCGTGAAGAACATAGGAGGGAAAGACCTTTCGGGGATGGTAGGAATGAACCCGTTCGTTCTGAACGAAGGGCAGAATTTTCTCGTGATGAAGACCGCCAAGAGAAACCCCGTGGGGGTAGTGACAAACATAAATCCCGTGATGATCAAAGGCCTTCTTCAGATCGTGAACCAAAGGGTACAAAATCTCTCAGTGTTGACAAACCTTCTAGCAAGCCTCAATCAAGCCATGCAGATGATCTCTCTCGTTGTGTGAGTATAAAATCTGCATAGGTACTTTATACTCTACAGCAATCAAATCTTAACCAAACCAAATTTTATTTACGTATTGTGCATAGTACGAAGACCATTAGATCAATACCGAAGATCATTTCATAAACAGATAACAAGAGATAAAGTATAACTATGAATTGTATTTCTGCCTAACTAATACATGGATATGATCCTAAGGAGTTTGAGGAGATACAAACCTAATCCCACTCTCACCACTTAGGCTACACCAAAAATCCAACCCTTACAAAGTTTCTCGAGCTCGCCTTATATATGCCGAGTCTGAGTGGTTTACAGCTAATAAGACAGACTACTCAATCGTAGCGGTGTCAGAGCTTGTCGAGTAAGGCGGTTCCTTTGGTGAGATCCATCCGAAGATGTCTTCGCACTTCTTGTACTTAGACGACCCATGCGAGTCTTTCCTCGCCGAGTTCTGCCTCGGGAAAACTCTGTGGCCTACTCTCGAAGTACGGTGGTTTGTCCCTTGGCTGGATTAGCTCCTCTAATTCTGATACGTGTCCCGAGGGTGTTTTACCCTCCACAGTTTGCCTCTTTCCTTTCCTTGTATCGAAAATGCTTGGGAAGGAAATTTCTTCTTCGTCCTACTCCTCTCGCCATGCACCCCACTATCTCCCAAGTGTGACGTTTTATGACACGTTCTGCATGTTCTCGAGATTTTTGCTACCCTTTCACCTTCTCACCGGAAGCGCCAGTTTTCCTTCACTATTTAAGTTTTGGTTTTCTCCCTCTAAAATTTTTAGTCTCTTCGTACTCTTCTTCCTTTGCCCCGACGTTCTTTTTCGGAAACCTAAAATTTACATCTTTTAATCAAGCGCTTTTTGGACGTTTTCCTTCAAGACTCTTTGCTTTAATCTTCTCATAGCTTCATTAAGAGAACTATTTTTCTTTTTTTTATCATCCTTTAAGCTTCTGATCGATTCTGCCTCTGCAACTTCCGGCGCCGGCGAATTCTGCTTTCTTTTCCTTTGTTCCTTCTTTCATGTCGTTTCCTTCCAAAGTTGACGTTCTTATCTCGATGATGAAGAACCTTGGTTTTAAAGATGATTCCTTCAAGATACATGCCATTGGCTCTCCGGGCAGCCGACTGACTCCAGAGTTAGTTGAAGAGTTTCAATGCCACGAAAATAAGATCTTGGTTACATTTCATCAAATTTCTGTTGGGTTGATTCCTCCCCTTTACCAACCTTCTAACCCTTTATTTCTTGAAATTCTTTGTTCCCTTCCTAGTCCTCGGGGTGTGATGCAGTTCACTTGCAGTTCTATCAACCTTATCAATCAATGGGTTTCCCACTCCGAAGATAACTCCGAGGCTAGTTCCCTGAAGAGGTTTTATTTCACCGCTCAGAACTTCTTCTTCACTACGAACCGTTTTTAACATTAGATAACGAGTTTGCCCCTTGGGGTGTTAGTTTTCGGACTGTGAAGGGGAGTTCAAATATAATTCCAGGGACTATGAAGGGGTGTTAGTTTTCGGACTGTTAATAGAGCATTTGTTTATGATCCATTTCTCTGACGAAGAAAAAAGGTTGTCTCATCAGGTTTTGAGGAAAGGCAAAGCTATTTCTGTGGGTACTTCGGGTAGCCTGAAGCATTCTCGAGCAGATGAGGAGACTATGCAGCAGGTAACAAATACCTTTTTGAGATATGCTTTTTATTAAGAGAGTATTAATACTTGCCTCTATTTGTTTCCTGAGAAAGACGGATTCTCTTCTGCAGGGGAAAGCTATTTCTGGTGTCGACTTGAGTCTACACAGTGATCTGTTAGGTTTTGAGTATGGTGAGGAGACGGAGGTTGCTAGGCCTCGTAAGAAGTTTGTTTTCCGAGGCAAGCTTACCGAATCGTCTCCGAGTAACAACGAATCCATCGGAGGAGAGAGTGGTATAACTGTTGCCGATGAACTGTTACCACCGAAGGTTTCTGAAGTGCCGAGTGCCAAAAGATCTACCGAGGAGATTGTTGTTGTTGGGCCGAACGTCACTGTGACAAGTGCGCCTGCCTCTACCTCTGCCTCGGACGCGGTTGTTTCTACTACCACTATTGCTGCCTCAGCCGAACCTTCTGCTCCTCCAAAGAAGATTGTTCTTGTGGTTGACCTTCTCCTTCCCCGAAGAGACGGCTTGACTGTGCATATGGATTCTTCGAAGGAACTAGTTATGAGTTTCCCTCATAGTTCAAGGTTTCCACCAGCTCCTAGCTATGCTGGTAAATATGGGCAACCATATACCGCTAAGAGATTCAAAGAGGTGCTTTTTGAGAATCATAATCCAAGTGATTTTTCCATGGAGGTCTCATCTCGTTTTGGTGCCTATGCCTCTGATCCTTTGGGATGCCCTTTGGACCCTGAGTTTTGCAAGAAGCTTGGCAACGTTATCGGGGGCTACTGGACCAGAATGGATTATGATCTTCGTCATCCGCCTTTGTCCTACGAAGAGAGCTTGGTTATGCTTCAAATGGTGAGTTTGCTTTGCGTTTGTTGTGTGTTGGTTTATGTTTTGTTTTTTGGCTAAGTGTTGGTGCGTAATGTCTTGACAGAGTGACTACCATGCCTCTGGCCATTTGTCTTATACCTTCAACTTGTTTAGCGAAGCTGATTACTATGAGCGTAAGTTCCTCCGAATGCAGGAAGAGCTTGCCAAAGAGAAGACTCGCAGCGCTCTTGAGAGGAAGAAGCTAATAGGTAAGGATTTGTTGTTTTTGTAGTTTCTGCATTCTTTTTTGTAGCCATTGTTCTGAGAACGATTTGCTGCTTTCCAAAAGGCGAGTTGGAAGAAGGCGAGAAAAAACTCAGTGAAGCCGAGCTAACTTTAAGCAATCCCTGCGATGGTCGGAAACCCTCGCACAGTTCTTCTGGTAGTAGGAGTCACAGAAGTGAGATTGATAAACTTGTAGAAGAGAGGAACAAAGCCTTGGATAATCGAGATTATTATAGAAGGAAAAGGCACGAGGCTGAGGGCCTGCTAGTCGAAGAGAAGAAAATAAACACGAAGACCGAACGTCTTCTTGAGGAGGAAAGAAATAGGACTGAGACTATTGCTAGAGAGAATCACTTTTTCCAGCTAGATGTAGATCGTTTGACACGAGAGCGAGATGCTGCCCGCGAGGAAAGGTCGATTAGTGCCTCTGGTAGGGTAGTGATTGGGAACCTAGAACAAGATATCAGGAATTTGAAGGTCCAAACGGCCGCTTTGAAAAATGTCAACAAAGAGCTGACTACGGGGAATGACGCTTTGAAGAAGGGCGTTAATGACATAAGCATGGAGTTGGCCAAGGCCAAAAAGTCGAACAACCATCTTTCTCAAATGATTGATGAGTATCGGTTAGAGCTTGCTCGGCTAGGAGCGGCCTCTTCTGAAGATATCAGGAAGAGGGCTTCCCAACCTCGTTTTACCAATCAGCATGAGGTGACTGAGTACATGATTATTAAAGAAAGTAGGGTACTAACCCTGATTGTTTTTATTTTATTCTCGATGTGTCCTTGGATTATGTCTGCCATCTCAATTCCACTTGTGTTTGCTTTTGCTTGTGCAGGCATAGAAGCTAACTTACAAAAGAAGGTTGCAGACGCCGAGGCTGCAAGGGACGAAGCTGCCAATCAGTTGGTGCTTGAAGCCGACCAAAAGTTGGATTTTGAAAGGAGAGCAAAACAATTGTCGAAGGAACTGTCCAAGGAGCAGCGACGTCGAACAGATGATGTGAACAGGCTTTCCCGAGAGCTGGAGTTCGAACGTAAGCGTCGCTCAGAGGATGTGCAGAGGTGTGTTGAGGAAATGACTGCTGAACGAAATTTTCGCCTCAGGTGCCAGCAGGACCTTAGGAATATGGTTACTGGCTTTGCTCTCATCAACCATCAGTTAAGACATGGACGGGCTGTCGAAGAACTGCTTACTCGATCTGCATTGACTACCTCCCTAGCTACTAGCATGGCCTGTCGAATGCATGTTCGGTCTCTCTTTAGAGCCATCGACATTGAGCCTCCTACCTACGGGGCTGTTGGTGCAAGGGATGCTGACGCGATACTTCCAGGCGACGAATACTTGCTTCCCCAAGAGGTGTTTGTAAGGTTAGCTAGGGATGAAGCGCGAAAGAGAGGGCTGCTTGGGAGAATTCCTGAAGACAAAGGTCCTGATGATGATGAAGGTGATAGTGATGGTAGTTCGGATAATGGCCACTCAGGTGACTCCGAAGGTCATCCCAAGGGGAACTCCGAGGGTGATTCTAAGGATGGTTCCGATGGTCATTTGAAGGATGATCCGAAAGACGATCCCAAGGGTGGATCGAAGGATGTTCCAGAGGATGGTTCGAAGGATGATCCGAAGAGCAATCCCCAGGATGATCTGAAGGATGATGTTTTAGCTAAGACTGGCGATCCTGCTGATAATGCCGCACATGATCTTGGAGACGCCGAAGTGCCGAGTACTGGTGGTGGTGTGGTTGTTAACTTCGATAAAGGGAATAGTTATTTGTTTCAAGAATCCTCGGCCGCGTACAGTGAGGAGAGCGAAAGTGAGTCTAAGCCCATTAGGGAACTCACTCCTTCAAGGCAAGATCACTCTGGCTTTCGAACTTACGAAGAGGATCTGGAGGTTGAAAAAAGTCTTTGGGATAACATGGAAGGTTTTGGAGATCCCTCCCCTCGTCACATTGTGCCATCTAATGAAGTTTCTCCCATGTTATAGCAGCGAAGCTTTTGCTTTTTCCTTTTTGTTTTCTGATGCAAGAATTCTTGTACTTGGCATTTTCCCATTTTTTGTGCTTGTAAGCTGTATTGACTATGTCTATGAAGAAGCCTTTGTTGTTTGATTGGAGTTTTATTTTTCTTTTTGATTTGCATGTGTGCTGAGAACTTCGTGAGTAAGTATGAAGTTGTTGTTGCAATATTCTAGGCTCCTAAGGGTACTCGAGGTGCAACTCCAGGGCTTACTTCGAGTGGGAGATAGTAAACCAAGCTAGTGGGGGCTTACGGATCACCCTTCCCAAAGACTTTTAACTACTTGCCTGTTTTAAAGGAAACAAAGGCTATCGAGGCCATAGGTACCCGTTTTTCCTTGGTATACTGGGTGGTTATCGAGGATACAAGGTATCCTTCGGGAGAACATGGTGGTGTCCTGATAATCCATTTGCCCCAAGTACAGGGAAGAACTTATGGTGGGTAGCAACTCGATGTGGGAGTGCCGGTCAAGGCTGGAGCTTAGACATGGTACTATTCTCCTGTCGCGACCTAGAATTCGACCCATATGTTTCTCGTTAGCCCCTCCTCGAGGCTATGTTTTAGTTTTTTGGAGGAGGTCCCTCGGCTGCGTAATTCGCCTACCATTCCCGTGAATGAGGGCGAATCAGCTGCCTCGGGGTTCCATCCACCTTTAAAGGTAGATGTTAATCCCATTTATCGACCCCTCGACGCCTCAGAAAGAGAGGTCCTCGTGGTCGTGTGGTAGTGGGTCCAAATGTATCATTAGCTTATGTAGCCTAGAGACAATGTACCCACCGCTAACGTGGTGTCTTGTGGGTAGAGGACTGTGTCATATAGCTCGTAGGGCCCTTACGGCTTATATGAACATCAGCTCTGTGCCTGCTATTCGAGGTCTTTTAATGTTTTAGCGTCTAGGCCTTGGCTTTAGAGCCTTTTATTTGCGACGAGGCACTAGGGGAGATGGCGTCATGGCCAGTTCCTTTTTGGGGCGTAAAAGCCTTTGCAAGTGCGCCTAGCCAGATGAGGTTTTTTGCCCGTTCTGGTAGGATCTAGAGTTTGATTTGAAACAAGATGCATCGAAGGGTGCAACTTTCATTTATTTAGATATTGTTTTCCTTAAGTGTTGCTTACATAAAAGGTTCTAGTTAAGGTGCTTCAAGTTCTTTCCCTCGACTGGGGTTCTTAGCTTTTGACCTTCGAGGTTAACCAGGCTGTATGTGTCGTTCCCGAGCGCTTTCTTGATTACAGAGGGCCCTGCCCAGAATTGCTCCTGCTGGGCGTTTTTGTCTCCGCTATCCAAGCTAGGTTCGCTTGACCATTCGTTCGGAGTTGGGATGCGACTAGTTGCAACGAGGAACTGCTCCCTGTTGTCAAGGTAACGACCTTTCCCCTTGTTGACAGGTTGGGTGCCTTGTTTGCCGGTTGCTGAGTTTTTTATGGTCGAGTCTACCATTCCTGCTTCGACTTCAGCTATGAATTCCTTATGTTGGCATCCGTAATTTTTGGGTGCTTGGCCTGGCTCGGGCAATCCTGGCTTCCTTCTCTTGCTTGGACATCTATCTCGTTGCACATACGAGCTTCGGTAGGGTCACCTGGTATCTCTGCAATCCCAAGTGGAGTAGGGAATTTGATTTTTCGATGTAGCGTGGAGGCTACACCCATGATGCTGTGCAACCAAGGTCTTCCCACAATAGCATTGTAAGGGGATTCTATATCGACCATACAAAATGATGTTGGTCGTTTCAGGCTCCCTACATGGATCATTAATGATAGCTCTCCTCGTGGTGTCGAGGGCTTCCCATTGAATCCATAGATGTTGTACGAAGAGGGTTCCAAGGCAATATTCTTTTCGAGCAGCTTATCGTACGTTCTCCCAAAGAGTATATCTACGGAGCTTCCTAGGTCTACCAGTATCCTTGACATAGCTGTCTTTTCGATGTGCAATGTAATGACTAGGGGGTCATTGTGCGATCTTCCTTCGTTATGGATGTCCGCCGCAGAAAAGAAAATTGGTTGTTTCTGCCACTCCTCGAGATGTCCTTTCATAGCTACGCTGAATATTTCCTTTCCCTCAAAGTCTCTTTTGTGAATTCGGTCTGTCTGGATTCCTTCGGGGCCTCGCCTGCAGGTGTCTGCGTGGACTATGGAGTTGCAGTCGCTAAACCTTGGGATGTTTCGATCAATTGTTATGACATATGCCTCGTGTTTTGGCTCCTCCTTCGGCTGAGGCTGGTTCAGGGGTGGCTTTGGTAGCTCCAAGAAGTGCTTGAACTTGTCCCTGGTGATGAAGAAATAGATTTGATCCTGTGCTGTGACGCAGTCCTCTGTTGTATGTCCATAGAATTTATGGAATTGGCAGTAATACCTGGAATTCTTAGTATGCTTGGGTTGATTACCCCTATTCCTCGGGTACCTCATTTCGCTTGCAAACTCAGATTGCTCGATGATCCGAAGAGCTTCTTCGATGGATACACATAGCTTCGGGAGCTTTCTGTCTTGGAAATCAGGGAATCCTGTCCGAGGTGTTCCAAACTTTCTTCCTCCCTCTTGCCCTCGTTGGGTGTTGTTTCCTTCGAATTCTCCTCGTGAACTGGCTCCTCTGCTGTCATTGTACTTTTTGTTGTCGTGCTACTTGCCGTCACCAAATTTGCCCTCGTTGCCATACCTGCCATTGTCATTCTGCCTCTCTCTCTCTCTCTCTCTCTCTCTCTCTCTTAGGGATCCCTAGATTTTTCATTGCCTGATCGCGTTATTCGAGTGATAGATTATTTATCGAATGGACCTGCTTCAGAATGGTCTCATTCCCCTGAGTTCCATGCTCCTTAATTTCCTCCAATGTGATTCGCTCCTTCTGATATTTTCGGAGATCTTGCTGCGTCTCAAGGTATTTGGAGAAGAGCCTGTCGTACAGGGGATGGTTTTTGTCGAGTGCGTTCAGGAATGCTCGTACTTTGTCTTTCTCCCACTACGCCAGATCCGGTTTTTAGCAACATTTCGTTTTTCGACTTAGCAACGTTTATAAGCGTTACTAAGCGAAAAACGTTGCTTTAAATTATAAAAACGTTGCTATAAAACTATTATTTCTTAATTAATTAAGTAATACCGAAAAACGTAACGTTTCTATGGGCTAATATGTCATTTTACTGAAAAATAGATTTTCCCCACTTTATATTTCGTTTTATCTTTACTCGTTTGTAGAAACTCAAACTCTCAAAACTGTCGTCTCCATCTCGTTTTCTTCCTCACCCTGAATCTCCGTTTTAACCTAATAACTCTCATGAATCAAAAATTAAACTCAATCTCATCTCAAAATCGAAACCCATGTATCAGATCTAAATAAAAACCCCTATTTTGCATTCCTTGATTTGCTATTGAAATAAAAATAAACCCTCATCTGATTGTACCTGTGAAGAAGAAGATGTTCTTGTCGATTTGTATGTATCCCTTCTCCAAATCTCAATGTCTTTACTCATTCAATTTTCTAGGGTTACAAAAACTGATTTGATTTTCATTAGATTTCAGTTTATCATTCATCAGATCTGGTTGTACTAATTTTCTAGGGTTTATTTTTAGTTTTGGTATTTGTAAGTAGAATTTAATCTCTTGGCTTTGAGATTCGTATAGTTTTTATTTAGATTCGTAGCATTTTCTGGTAGTATGTCTGCCATCCTTTGATACGAAATGGATTCTAGCTGTATTTGACTGGATGGTGTCTCATTAAATCATCTTGGGTTATAATTAATTGAATGAAAATGATGAGATTCATAGTTTTGAGGTGAATGGCATCGGAAGAAACGGTATTATCTAATTGTCACACATTTTCATAATTCATCTTGGCTCACAATTTGTCATCTAATTTTTATACATTGTATTATCCTTTGGTTTTCTTGATTTCAAATGGTCTTCTGACTTTGTTATTAGCTAATGGTCATACGACTCATACCTTACTTTCATTTCAGTAGTTTACGGAAACAAAAAAACCAGCTGTAGTTGAAGCTAAGGTTAAAGGAGGTACGAAGGAACCCCATGTTTATTCGTTTGCATTGCACAGCCAAATAGAGAACTGTTTCAGTTTTGTAGTGATTTTTCTTATCTGATGCATTTTTCATGGATGGCGTGGTAATCGTTTCTTTTCTTTGTTCTCAGAGCTGATGGTTCTAGGCTATATCTCCTTACTCTTGACTTTTGTCCAGAACTACACTGCCAGAATTTGTGTACCTCTGAGGATACCAGATTCAATGTTGCCATGTGCACATGGAGTCAATCACCATGATGTGGACAGTAGTCACAACGAAGATGAATCGGGACATGGGTCTGGTGACCATCGGAGGCTTTTATGGGATAACCGTAGAGTTTTGTCTGCTGATTCAGAGAATTTGGATGTAAGTAAATGTTTTCCTTGCCAATTAGTTTGCTATATTGGGATCACTTCACGACATTCATGCTATACAGTAAGCTTAACACCCCAATTAAATCTTAATCTTGTTTAGCAAATTTCACTTGTAATGCTATCGTTGGAAAATGTACATTAGTTGAAGACTGCATGTAGTGATCATATGTGGCATACCCATTTGATTTATTGTCTCTCTCGATTCCTCATGTAACTATTATCCTTTCTGTATACGTAGTTGCAATTCCATCTTGGTTCAGTAACACATGTTACATGTCTTTTCTCAGTATAGGGAGGAAAGGTGTCAAAGGAGCTCAATCTGGGTCAGTTCTGGCAAATGAGTAAAAACAGTTGTATAGGGAGGAAAGGTATCAATTGTGTTAGTGGTTTTAGGTTGTTGCATGAACTGTCCAATACTTCTGATGGTATGTGATTCTAATATGCATTTTTTCTATTTTAGTGCGTTTCATTTTATGGATCTATTTTTTCCTTTGATGTTAGTATATTTAGTTGTATTGGTTGTATTGCAGAGATATGTCGTTGGAGGACAGTCAAATTTTGTGCAACTTTTTGCGTCTTCTAAGAGAGTAAGTTGCCTTCGAGATTCAAGCTGATATGCGCTCATACATTAACAACAGTGGAGGTGCTTTATATATGATTCAGTCTTCTTATCTTCCCCAGTACTCATTTTATTTGCTTGATGTTTGTTTTGCTCAAGAATTTTGTGAAGTACACTGAAGTCTTGATGTTAGTGAAGCTTGGATCCATTATCAAGGATAGTAGCTTAATACTTCCACTAGATGGTGTCGATTGTGGGTTATTTAAGAGTAACTTTTGCAGAAATGGAAACCGTGTGTAATGCTTAGTTGTCTTGTTGATGCAAAGCTTGTTGTAAGAGTCATATCGAGTCCTACTAAATGGTTTCAAAAGTTACTCTTTTAGCTGGTGTTGTGGTGTTATCGATTGTAGTTAAGAGTCAGGTTCATTAATTTTCTCATGTGAATAAATTTTACTTCAAAGGTTTCTGCACTATTTTAAGTTACGAGGCTATTCCCCTTCTGCTATTATCTGACTTCTAATACTGTCTGACTGAATGGAGTCCGTCCATGTGATAAGAGGAGAAGCATCAGCAAGTATGTGCCCCTTTTTCCTGCAATTGATTTTTCATTGGTGAGTACTTGTTAGATCTGAGCTCATTTGATGTTACTGACATTCTTTGACTGCTGAACTGTGGTTCAAGGAAAATCTAATTGACTGTTGAACTAATTTTGTAGTTATTTTCAGATTGAAAGTGATGAAGATACTTGGTGGCAAACTGATGTAAGAGAGCCAAAAGAGGGTGTGTCTGCTAGGGGTATTGAGTTTATATTCATTTGTTTGTACATATGGTGATTTCAAATTGGGTTTGGCTAATATTTTGGTATTTTATGAACTTCTTATCTCTCTTTGTAGAACAACTGGATAGAAGCCTCAGTATATGTATTATAAGGTAATTTTCCTGCATTCACAATGTGGCTTATTGGCTTAGTTATAGACTGCCTTTTCTTTTTCTTCTTTCTAATCCATTTTATGTTTTCAGGGTTGGAGTGAGCGAGGGTCAGTTTTATCAAGTTCCTTCTCTACGAGCTTGATGCTATCCGTAAGGCAATGTGATATCCAGTGTGAAGTTGTTCTTTTAGGATTAAAGGTCTGTAGCTAGGAGCAAATTGCTGGGCAACAGGTATTACTGCAGTTTTGGTTAAAATTAGCCCTTGATATGTAGAACTCATACTTAACTTTTGTGAGGGTGGTGTTCTGCTATGCTTACATTTATACTGGTTCATCACCTTGGTAGTTGCAGCCTACCTAAAGAGAGGGTTGTGATATCCTGTGGATGAAGCAATTCTAGCATGTCTATACAGTGAATACAAATTTGAACCATCGAAGTCTCGAAAAATAGATGAGATTCCTTTCATTTCTTCTAAGATCCATGAAAACTGTTTTAAGTAAGTTATTGGTTTCTAAGTGTACATTTAAATTACATTAAGACGTTGTAAACTATTTTTCAAGGGATAATTTTTCTTTTGTCTGTAAATTTTTGTTTTTTTTTAATTAATGAAAATAAAATCTGTATATTCAATATAATTAGTAAAATTGAAAATACAAATATAATTTTGTATTACATTTTTTTTTTCATTCTGAGCACATATCTAGCAACGTTTATAAACGTGGTTGTAATTAGTATTACGGCAACGTTTATAAACGTTGCTGTAATTAATTACGGCAACGTTTATAAACGTTGCTAAAAAAGAGCAACGCCGTATTGGTAACGTTTATAAGCGTTGCCGAAATTCAGCGCAACGCTTATTACCGTTGCTAAATGGTCAAAATGGCGTAGTGTCCGAGGCTCCATTTCCCACCTCTACGCACTGGGCTGTCCATCTGTCCGTCAAGCTTTTGGTGGATTCTCATGGTCTTACTATGATGCTGAACAATTTCTCTACTCCTGGCTTTGATGAGTTGTTGTATAAGAAATGTAGTATGAATTCTTTGGATAGCTCTTCGAAAGACGAGATCGAACTGGCTGTTAGGTTTTCGTACCAAGCCAAGGCTTCCCCTTTCAAGATGGAAGGGAAATACTTACAAAGCACCCCGTCTCTGTCAGCATAAGCTAGGAATACTCGTAGATACATTTTGATGTGTAAAGTTGGATCTCCCGAACCATGGAAGATTGATGTAAAAGTTGGCATGGTGCAATTTACCGGAATGGCTTTAGAGAGAATTTCGGGACTTAGCGGAGAGCGGTTGACATCATTTATCGCCTGCGTCAGCTTTATCCTATCACTCGATTGAATTCTGTTATCTAATAGTTCAGCCCGAAGTGTTTTGATTTGGTCCAGCATTACTTGCTGTAATGCCTGTGTTTCGGCGTCCTTCCTTGCTTGTTCAGTTTCATAGACCAGGTGTATGCTATTCCCCTTCGGACGTATACTGGGTTCGGTTCTTCTGCTTGAGACTACGATTCCACGGCCCTTGCTGCCACCCTTGATCTTGGTATGGCTCCTCGATGCAGAGTGTCCCTTTGATTGAGATATGGTGTGTGGGCGAGAGTGTCCCTCGCTGCTTTCTTTGTAGTTTGAGGCCGACTTCTCTGCCGCTTTCTTGCTTGCCTCGGCCAGTTGCTTTTTTAGTTTTCTTATTTTCTTGTTTTTTAGAATCAACTTCCTGAATTGTGCAGCCCTCGCCGTGGCGTCTTCGGCGGGTTGATGTGCTGGGATTACTTCATTCGGGATGGTGTCTTCGCCTTCGTCTTCGTCATTCTCTCCATCTTCTTCTTGTATTTGTTGTCGAGGTAGTTCTTTACCCTATGGGAACCCTTCTCCCTCTGGACCTAGATCCTCAACGTGCACCTCATCTTCGTTTATGCGTTCCCTGTGCTGGACTGTACTTGCTGCCACCTCTGGCGATAGTCCTTTGCTTGTTGAGAATCTGGTATTGTGCCTCGAGGAGCCCGTGCCCTGCCTCGAGGAACCCACTCTCTGCTTCGGCATCTGATCGGATTTCGAAGTCATGCTGATTGTGACCTGTAAAAGACAAAAAACCCGCGAGGTCCAAGGCGGCTACTGCAGTGTACTAGGTCTGACATGTATGTCTGTCTGTTGTAACAGATTTTACCATGCGAGATTTTAGCATGGATTGTACTCGTTTTGACCAATCCCTAACTGTAATCTGGTTTTGTCCAAATCTACCTTCCCAACTGGGAGGTTTTGGCGAACCGTCTCTTTCCGAGTTTTATGCTCTGAGTACGAGAGTTGTGAAGTTTATTTCCAAATATAGATTAGGTACTAAGAAACCCCAAAGTAACCCTAGGTTTGTTTTTCTTAAAGTAGTTGTAGAACAAGCCTTTTAGGGTATTTTCTGGAACTTTGAAGAAGTTTGATATGCTTTTGATTAGATCTATTCGTTTCAAAGCTTGTATTCTTTGAAAAGACATCGATCCTATCATACTAATGATTTGCTCAAAAGCCCTTGAATATGCTAAAGCTTTGAAGATCTTTAGACGTCCAAGGTGGTGGAGCTTGAAATGAAAATATAGTGAAAATTCGCTTTTGAAAAAGAGCTTTTTAGAAAACCTAGAAAAAATTTCCCAAAAAATTTGAAAACCCTAAATCACTGGCAAACCCTAAGTTATTTTAATCAGTCCCTGTTTCTAGCGCCAAACTGTGTGAGTATAAAATCTGCATAGGTACTTTATACTCTACAACAATCAAATCTTAACCAAACCAAAGTTTATTTACGTATTGTGCATAGTACGAAGACCATTAGATCAATATCGAAGATCATTTCATAAACAAATAACAAGAGATAAAGTATAACTATGAATTGTATTTCTGCCTAACCAATACATGGATATGATCCTAAGGAGTTTGAGGAGATACAAACCTAATCCCACTCTCACCACTTAGGCTACACCAAAAATCCAACCCTTACAAAGTTTCTCGAGCTCGCCTTATATATGCAGAGTCTGAGTAGTTTACAGCTAATAAGACAGACTACTCAATCGTAGCGGTGTCAGAGCTTGTCGAGTAAGGCGGTTCCTTCGGTGAGATCCATCCGAAGATGTCTTCGCACTTCTTGTTCTTCGACGACCCGTGCGAGTCTTTCCTCGCCGAGTTCTGCCTCGGGGAAACTCTGTGGCCTACTCCCGAAGTACGGTGGTTTGTCCCTTGGATGGATTAGCTCCTCTAATCCTGACACGTGTCCCGAGGGTGTTTTACCCTCCACACTCGTGCTTTCAAAAAGACTGGATCATCCCGAGAAGAGAAAGAATCTCGTTCGCGCACTGTTAGCAAAACTTCTAAGGATGACCGCATAGCTCTATCTCGCACGGCCCAAGGTGTCAAAGGGAATCCCAAATCGAATCTTGAATTGCGGAAAAGTGCTCGCACTTCTTCCAAGACTTCCGATAAGTTGCCATCCGTGAAAATTCTCGGTCCTCCTGGCGATAAAACTTCTTCAAGAGGCAAATCCAAGGTGGAAGAGTATGCGGTGAACGAAGAGAGATATCCTGAGATTGTGATATTTTCAATTATGTTGAACAAGATATATATTTCAATTTAATGTCGATTATTAATATATAGAGGTAAATTAGTTAATGCGGGACTTGAAAAATGTATTGATATTAAAATGTGGAGTTTATTACTATTTGTAACTGGCCCAAATTGGGGCTATGATTTTTTTATTAATATATAGAGTTTATTAATATATAGAGTATCAATATATGGAGTTTTTACTGTACATTGAAGATGAACAAATTCAAACTTCAAATAGAGAATGTCAAATTCATTAATTCGTTGAAGCACAAATCAAAATGATAGAGTTTGAACTTCGAAATACACATTATGAGATAACCAATATTAGGTTTCGAAATCTACATTCTGTTTGGGAGAAACCAAATTTAGGTTTCGGATCCTAAAGTTCATATATGACTGAAAATGAATTAAGGTTTCCAAATCTGGATTCCATAGAGCGAAAATCAACGTATGATTTCAAACTTTAGATTTTGTTTTAACAAAACCTTGGTTAAGGTTTCTAAACAAGAAACACATATTAATCTCATAAAAAATGTTTGGGGTCGAACTTGAGAGTCCATGTGGCCAAGAGACGTTTCCACACCTTTTGTCCTTGACGCACAAGCTACATTTCCCGGTTCACATAAACCTTTAGGAAACCCCAGAGTCTTTTCAGACCTTTTAGAACTCACATGTTCAAGACACATTGATCTCAATTCTCAAGTCACTGTTAGCCAACAAACATAGTTTCAAACTCAAGTTTTCTCATTGGTCACAACTTGATTTAAGTTTCAGACCGAATAACTTATAGATACAAAAACCAGATTATGTTTTCGAAATCAAAGTCAGTTTTACCAAAACCTACATTGAGGTTTTGAACTCTGAAAGTCCATAAGTAAAGATAACATGAATATGGTTTCGAAATCTAAAAGTGTGATATCGCATTCTAGATGTTCATATATGTAAAGAATCAAATAAATGATTCAGAACTTCAATAATCAAAGCCAAACCATGATATAGTATTCGAACTCAGAAAAGCAGTATATCGAGTCTACACAACATAAGTGTGAGTCACGATCTTGATTACATTTAACACATACAAGTACGTACCAATCAATCCAAAAGAGTTAGACAAGGTAAGTCGAGACACAATACTGTGATGGATTAAATCTCGTAATACTACCGAGACAACATCACAACTGTTATTATCCAACTCGCAGGTTTTAGGAAAAACCTTATATCACTTAGAGACGGAGAAGAAAAGAAAGCTCTAAGCAGTATGGAACGTCATAACTACAACAACAATACCACACACGATAATTTGGAGTTATATCTTAAGACACACTGATCACAAGTGATCAATTCATAACGTAAAGCTCAAGCATTAAGTTATGTTTTTGTCTTTTGTAGCACAAGTGTAAAAGATAATGGAATCGCGTTATTTAGATTCACTAACCTCTTGAATGTGAAGTCGTATGCCTTCGTTTGATCTTCAGTCTTCTTCAACTTTTCAAATAGTGATTCTAAATCCTACCAAAATCTTCCACAACCTAAAGCTAACTAATGATGACCTTACCTAATGTGTGTTGTTTAGTGGTCGAGTTTTGATCACTAAAGTTGACAACTAAGCTTGACATACCAACAGTTAGTGAGGTTGACAGAGCCATGCTCTAACACAAAGTTTCGTAAGCTAGTCTGAGATTTCACCTAGAATCTCCCTGAGACAAATTTGTCCCAGTGTTCCAATCCAAGCCGAAACGAGACCAAGATCTGAATGACTACATTGATAATAACTTCTAATATGTTTAATTTCTAATGATAATTGTTTTGGATCAGAGCAAACACTATGATCTCCAGATTGTAGAGAATTCCCTACAATGTAGGAAAGGTCAATTACTATGATAGAGGACATCTCTACAATCTAGGGAATTTTGGAATTTCCCTAGTTGGTGCTACGCATATGTAATACCAAGTAGAGATGACATCTCTATGCGGGGACTCAGTCTCCGCATTGTTTTGGTTGGCGGAAACTAATAGTGCACCATGGTGCTTGCTCTCCGTAAACTGGTCTATTATGGGGATTTCCATCCCGGGTCACCTTTACCGTTTTCATTTCGATACTCCAGTCGGGATCTGCTGAATACTGACATAGGGAAAACATTGTACTAAAAAAAAAAAAAAAAAGACATAGGGAAAACAGAAATAACTCGGGGGTCGGCTAAAGTCTAAACGGGTACACTCACTTTTGATAGGGGCAGATCGTTCAGGATTGGTGTCGGTGGTAAGTGAGTTACTGAGTCACTGGCAATGAAATGAAGACTCTGCTGGTCTCTGAGTCCATGACACTACTTTTCTCCCTCGAAAGTAGCTAGGAAGAATTATTACTACTCATATTTCCCTTCATCTTCTTTCTCATCATAATCATTGCAGTGAGCTTCAAGTACTGTTCAGAGCTGGGTTTGACTAGGTTAATCTGATTCAATCTCAACAACCTCATACTCACATCTCTGGTTCTCTTTCACCCTAAAACCCTGAATTTTTTCAGAAGAAAAACAAGTTTATGAGCGAGGAGGAGGTGGAAGCAGTTTTAGCTGGCATTTGATGGAAGTAATAATCCCTTACTGGGGGGGCTTCAGCATCACCATTTATCTCATTGTTATAACACTCACCCTCACTTCTCAACTTGTTAGGGCACAGAATGCTGCTGGTGAGCTTCTAATCTAACCCATTCCCATATTTTAAATTCGTTTTTTTGAACTAATTACACTGAATCCAACCACATTTTTGCATATATACACACCTGCAATGTCTTCGTTTTTTATCACTACAATTTTAATTGAGTGTTTAAAAGTAACATTTTTTTCCTGAAATCAACAGCATTATGCCCCACTGGCTGGGGAATTGGACCTCACAAGAACAAATGCTTTACACTTGTACCAAAAGCCGGTTCATGGGACGCCGCTGAATCTTACTGTAAGGACGATTATAGAGGTCATTTGGCTGCTGTCTCTTCGGTTCAGGAACTAAGCTTCGTCCAGGAGCTATGCTCCGACGATGAATGCTGGATTGGAGGGAGAGGTTTCAATTCTTCTACTGTAGGTTTTGGTTGGAAGTGGTCTGACAATGTCTCATTTTGGAATGAGTCTGCTTTTGTGGGTGTACCGCTGTATTCAACTTGTACCAACTCATCATCATGTCGAGGGATTAATCAGACGTCTTCTTCGTGTTTGTTGGTGACCAGTAGCCCTCTTGGCGTTGTGGTCGAGAGATGTGATGAAACAAGGGAGTTTATTTGCATGCTTCGCTTAGGTATCCATTTCTCTAATTTTTTGCTGCTAAAGGTATCTTAGATCTCAAGTACCGAACTAGTTTAAACGAGCGCAAGTGATCAATTAGTCAAACTACAGGACATAGGCAGTAAGGGTTCCCCCATTTAGACCGTGTAATGGTTGTTGAATTTGACGGTTTAAAATGGTGCTCGTTTATGATCATAACTTGGCTTCTCAAAGTAACATGGCCTATAAGTAATCTATATGGGGCTGGCTTATGGGTTAAATGTTCTGAGTTGTAGTTTTCTTTACACTGGTGATGTGCTCTTAAACTGAGAAGTCAGAGGATCGTAACCATTTTAGCTTGAGAAATAAATGGGAGCCAGAACAAGCTTAAAATGTTGAACATAAAGGCATTTATTATGAGTTTCCTCTAAATATATTTTATCTGTGGCGTTTCAAATGCTAGAGATATTTCCTTTCCCTTCTATAGCATGTCGTTTTCATGTTCTATGGCTTTCTAGTTCTGCCGAGTGATTGTTTGTATCTCGAGTGATTGTTCAAATTGTTTATTATCCTTACTTGAAGAATAATGTTTTTGTATCAGATGTGAAATGTTATCAAGGACACTGCCACAAGGAATATTTGGTCATTCTTTCAGTTGTAAGTGCCTTGATCCTTGTCACAATATTAGCTGTTGTGGTATGGCTCCTTGTCTACAAGCGTATCAAGAGACGCAGAAGGTCGCACAAAGTGTCTAATCCTGCAACACATGCTTTAGTACCTCCGTCATGGAAGGTTTTCAGTAATGAAGAGCTGAGGTCCATTACAAAGAATTTTAGTGAAGGAAGCCGGCTTCTTGGGGATGCTAAGACAGGTGGGACTTATAGTGGAGTTCTTCTCGATGGAACGAGGGTAGCAGTTAAGAGGTTGAAGCGGTCTAACTTTCAAAGGAAGAAAGAGTTTTATTCTCAGATTGGAAGGGTTGCAAGACTTTGTCATCCAAACCTAGTGGCTGTAAAAGGATGCTGCTATGATCATGGTGATCGTTATATTGTTTACGAGTTTGTTGCTAATGGGCCTTTAGATAGATGGCTGCATCATATACCAAGGGGTGGTAGAAGCTTGGATTGGGCAATGAGAATGAGAGTTGCCACTACACTTGCTCAAGGAATTGCGTAAGTAGAAACTTAACCTTATCCTCAAAGTAAAGATATATGCAGTGATTTCTTGACTCTACTTATATTGGTCAGTGTTTTTCCGTCATTGTTTCATTTGGATAGTGGCGTGGCTCAAGCCATTTTGTTGGCAGGCATATATTTTAGAGCATTCGGGTACCATTATGATATGTTAATGCCACATGCTTTAGGAACAATGGCTACAATATTACTTCACTTTCATATTGATATTCTGTAAATTTTCATGGAAGTTAGGATCGTCTTGCTTCGTAGCCTGAACTTACAGCATGAATAAAATACAAAAAGATGAAACTCATTCTATAAGACTTATTCAGGATAGTTTCTCAAATAGTATTTCATTCTCGAAAGTAAACTACCCAAATTTGTGCAAATGGACTCACAGAAAAGCTAAATGAAGTGTTCTGTCCTTCTCGCTTCCTTTCACCTCATATTATTTAACTGGGTGACTTAAACGCTAAAATTCTCCAAATGCAAAAATAATATGATTAATAAGTTAGATAATTGGATTTTGATTGCTCTATGTGATGGTTAGAAAGCGATTTTATATGGTGTTTATGTGCATTCATATTTGCTCATTAATCTCATTCGTTTGAGCACTTTGCATGTATGTGCCAACCAAACCAGGTTTCTGCATGACAAGGTGAAGCCACATGTCGTCCACCGCGACATCCGTGCCAGCAATGTATTACTTGATGAGGAGTTCGGGGCACACCTTATGGGAGTGGGGCTGTCAAAGTTCGTACCATGGGAAGTGATGCATGAAAGGACTGTGATGGCTGCTTCATATGGCTACCTTGCTCCAGAATTTGTGTACAGAAATGAGTTGACGACAAAGGGTGATGTTTATAGCTTTGGCGTGCTGCTTCTTGAAATTGTTAGTGGGCGTAGACCTGCCCAGGCAGTTGATTCAGTGGGTGCGCAGAGCATATTCGAGTGGGCCACTCCATTAGTGCAGTCTCACCGCTACCCAGACCTCTTGGATCCACTAATCACAGACATTCCTGAACTTGGGGTCATACAGAAGGTGGTGGATCTTGTATATGCTTGCACACAGCATGTTCCATCTGTCCGCCCGAGGATGTCACATGTGGTTCATCAGCTGCAACAATTGGGATTTAAAGTTACCAGTACTGCTACTAATACTATCAGTAGTGAGACGGAGAGTAGTGGTGCAAGAACAAGCGCTGTTGACTCTCAAATTCATTCACTGGAAGTAGAAGTTAATAACAGTTTAGTTTAATATTCAGTTGCTCTGTTACTCTTTTAAGGATAATATAACCTGTTTCAGTGTAAATTACTAAATTGTGTCCGACTGTTTATCTGAGAGGAGACATAAAACTCACACTGGATCCTCCAAATGCAATAGTAGCAGCCAAATAACATAACTTGTAGGGGCTAAATACCGGCACAGGCATTTAGGCCGGCCACGCTGAGCATATCGGCCAAGGTAGAGCCGGCTACACCCCGAATCCCAAGAAAAGAGGTGCAACTTAGTGTAATAAATTGGGATGTATAGGGTCATCCTCCTCGTGATCCGTAAACCTCATTATAGGGCCTAGTTAGCAAATTCGCGACTTTTTGGCGAATAATTCGCGAATATTGCCGTATTGCGAATTCACGCATCAACCCGGCGCACTTTTGCAACCCCGAACCATATTCACGATTTTTATGGTTCCACTGGTTTATTCGCGCATTACACGAATTAACGAATAGTTCGTCAGCCCATTTATCTCCTAAACACACGGCCCAAACTACTTTTAATACCTGGGATTCGAACTCTAGATCACTCGCGCACCAAGTTAGCCATGGAACCACTGAACCAAGCGTTATTTGATGATTACATTGCGTGTATTGTAAATATAGTCATTTAAATCTTTAAATTATAAGTTAATTCTTATAAAATACTATATAAAACTCTATTTTAATAATTTAATATAAGCCGAATTCTGGATCCCGAATTAGTATTTATAAAACGCATTATACGCGTACGTACGAATTCCCGCATTTTGACCGAACCCCGCATACATTGACCGCATTTTTGACCGAATTGACTTTTGTTCTAGCCGATTAATGCGCGCACGTTTGCCGCTCCGCATTTTTGCCGTTTCCGAATTTGCTAACTAGGTTATAGGGGGAGAATGAGCCATATGCCACAATGATACCTAATTAAAATTTAAAGTTTATCCTTTTCAAGTGAACCTTTGCATGAGAGTAATTTATCTTTTTCTGCTTAACTTAATTGTATACAAGTCCTATCTACTACTCTATAATTTGGATATTTCATAAAAATTATTTTCATGTAAATTACGGGGATTGGACTGAGTCTATTCTATTCGGGAGAGATTTGTCAGGAGGCAAGTTTGGTCCTATGTGTATCAAAAAAGAAAAAGGTTACTACCTGGGATCGTCCTCAATTAAGGCTTACACCATGTTTGTTTTTTTTTACTGAATCTGACTCGACTGGGTCTGACTCGACTGAGTCTGACTTGACTTCACTGACTCAACTGGATCTGACTCACTCAGATCTGACTCAGAAAATGTGTTTGTTTTTTGAGTCAGATCTAACTCAACTGACTCAATTTTTTTTGGACACAAAATGACCTTATGCACATATCCTTTTCTTTACCTTCATTAATGCCTTTAAACTGAAAACCATACATAGTACAATTGTTACTAAACAAATCAGCTTTCGAAGAGAAAAAAGAAGGGGCAGTAAGATAATGACCACAAGAAAAATGCCAGGACAAAAAAAATTCTTACCAATCTGGAAGACTGTCACCGCTAAGGATATGATTCTGCCATTTCACAATCTCTTCCTCCCACCACTTGTAATCTGAACATCAATTGCAAACATCAATTTTGGGTACTGAATTACAGATAACCTCAAAAAGAATAACTTTAACGTAGCTTTAACCATTAAAAGTACTAGCTGCAAACAGGGACCTTCCCTGTTAAACTAGCATAGGTTAGTGATCCACCAAGTCATGCATTAATTCGATTGAATGCTTTA
>JAJJMA010281414.1:3705-26317 GCA_023529015.1 Papaver nudicaule | reverse complement strand
AAGATATTCTTTTTCGTTTAAGTCTCTTCAATAGTTTGCAATGTATGCACACAAACAGATTGTTAAATAATTGTGCAGATAATCTTGCGAAACATGCCCGTAAAGAGGGTGTTTCAAACTCTTGGATAGGCATGTACCCAGATTTCCTGGTTGCCGATATTATGTCTGACATTCAGTGTTAAGTAATGAAAAATCTTCCTTAGTATCAAAAAATAAATAAAAACAAAAATAAAGAAATATTTTTGGAAAAAAAAATATTATTAGTAATTTAAACTATATCTTATTCTCATTACTTTTTTCTCTACTTACAATGTACAAACTCTTCTCCCATGTTCTAAACTTTGATCTAGACATTGGATTTGCAGAGTTATCAAATATAAGAAGGCATGCGCACAACGCGTGATGACTACCTATTGATAGAAAATACATTATTACTGATGTAGTTGTAATGCTCGCCATTGGCTATATGACGTATTATCAGCACTTTACTGTGCTATAAGTTGTTACCATAGAATGTTACCATAAAAGTGGTTTTATGTTGTCAATTTGATTATTTAGTGTGCTGAAAATTACTTCATTTTTCCGTCTTGCAATTTCACACATCGTGTTTTCATCCTCATTTATTCTGTATGTATGCAGCTCCATGATTTTTCCATTTAAAAAAATAATTAGGTAAAAAGGAAAACGATAGAAAATACACCATTGGTTTTTCGTAGTGAGCGTTCGACCTTTGACAGTGCGTTGTGTTTTTGACAATTTATTTTGCATTCACATGCACCATTTTTCTTTTGAAATAATTACGAAAAGAATTTGTAGAAAAAATATGCCATTCATTTTCGTCGGGCTCACTTCTCTTCGGGAACCGTCATTTGGCCCTCCCCAAAAATTCATTTGCCTCCCCACATTTCCAAAATAGGGTCACCCGGGCATAATTTGGCTATCCCTTAGTAAAAATATTTTTTTAAATGCTAATCTACCCTTTGACTGATTATAGCTTAATTTTATGATTAACACTAATAATAGTAATTAGTAGAAATAATTAGGTTAAACTAAATCTTAATTAAAAACTCTTGTTTTTAGTTTTGAGTTTTGGGTTATGGTGGTATTGAGTAGAAGAGAAAAAACTTGGGTTTTGGGCGATTTCAAGATCAAAATCGACAATATTAGGTTGTTGGGTGTTTTTACATCTGGTATACCTTCCACATCATGATTAATGTTGTTTGTGTAGGTTGAATCCAACAAATAGAACCAAAAATCACCATTTTTCCTTCGATTTGTGAAACCAGAATAAGTTTCGGCCCATAGAAACTCCAACATTTGAAAGCCGAAACTGAGCACTCAAGAACAGCTCGGCTCACTCGCGATTAATCTTCTAACCACGCCGAAACTAGTTAGCCCTTGTTGGCCAGTGGTCGACCACCCACTAGTTTCGGCTCAGAGTTTTGAAATTTAGAGTCAGCCGAAACTTGTCTAACAAATGGTCAGTGAGACCTGAAGTTTCAGCCCATACTTTGAATTTGTCGAGTGAGCCGAAACTGGTTCTGTGGAGCCCAATTGTACTTAAAAACATAAAATTCAAATTGTACCATAACCAACTTAGATAAATTCCAACATCCAAAGTACTTAACATGAACAACATAGTCTTAAAAAGAAATAAATGCCGAACTAAAAACACATCACCTTAAACCAAACATGATGAACATGAATTAAACCTTGAAAATTGGTTAAAGGTCAAGTTTTCAGTATTGGTTGCCTTAATTAGTTTGAAGGTGCTCCACGCATACGGTTAAGACCTAAGCGTTTGGTGTACCCCGGGGGACGAAGCCGTTATTTTCTTTTAGTGCCGACTCGGGGTTTCAATGACTGTACATTAGTAGGAGTAACCTCCCCTCTCCTGCTGGGGTACCATAAAATCGATGATTGATACAAAACAATGAAATTTAGAACCAAAACAACAACTTAGTATGTGACATAGATTAAATTTCGGCTCACATGACAATTTTATTTTCTGAGCCGAGACTAATAAAACTAAATGACAGCTAACCCATATGTTTCGGCCATTAAAAAAAAAACTTTGGGCCGAGACAACCAGGCCCACGTGACACCTAAACTAAGGGTTTCGGCTCAAAAATATTACAAATTTTTCTGAGCCTAGATGTTCTTCAGTTGCAGAGAAGAACATCAGTCTCGGCTCAGAAAATTTTGAATTTTTCTGACCCGAAACAGTTTCGGCTCTAGATCTAGAATGCTTTTGTGAGCCGAAACTCGTTCTGTGTTCGAAAAACAAAGAGGAAGTCATCGATTCTAGGGGTTTCTAACAATCAAATTCACAAAAAATACTAGGGGTATCTGTGAAATACCTTCCTAGACGCATTTCAAGTTGTTTTTGTTGAAATTCAATTCCATTAGGGGGATTAATTCTTTCGATTGAGGTCCATAGTTTTCAACTTCAAAATGTGGATGTCTACTCATTTTTCTTGATTCTAATGTTTTGATTTGTTTTGATTTGAATGTTGCTACTAGTTTTGATTATCGCTACTAGTTTTCATTTGTTTTAATTTGATTTTAGAGTTTATTGATTTTTGAAAAGCAGAGGAGGAGAAGAAGAGAAGAAGATGAAGAGAGAGGTGGATTTTTTTTTAAAATGATTTGTATTTTTGTATTAGATATATATATGATAGTTTATGTTTTGCATTAAAATTAGGATTAGTGAAGGACAAATTGGTAATCTCACGTTTTTAGAGGGCAACCTAGACTTTTTATTCTATTTTGTCTCTAGCTGGGAGGCAAATGAATTTTTGGGAAGGCCAAAAACACGGTTCTAAATAAAGGTGAGGACTGTGAGAGGGAATAATTAAAGGGTGTAGGAGGGAAGTGAAGGAAATCCCTTGGGAGACTAAAAAATCCGTTTGTTTCCTTTTCCCACAACTGGGTTGCAAGGACTCGGACACGGAGACGCGGACACGACACAACACGGACGCGGACACGAGCGAGGTCTCAAAATTGTAGGACACGGACACGTTTATATATTTAGTAAATATATAATTTAACTTTACTAATATATGAAATTAATGCTAGGAGAAGTAGTATAAAATGCTGAAAATATACAACCTACACACAAAAGCGTGAATGACTCAATGGTTAAGCTCCTTAGGTGGGATTATGATCTTGAGAGTTTGAATCTCAAGGGAGAATATACTAAATTATCAATTAAAGTAGAGAGTTGACTGAGTTGACCGCATCGTATGCGTGTCGTGTCCGCGTCCGTGTCCGACACGAGTCCGACGCAGACTCGGGCCCAAAATCGGCGCGTCTGTGCAACCCAGCCCCACAACATTTCATTCTTCCTTCATTTTGCAACGGTTTTGCGTATGCAACCAACCAACAATGTTAGAGGTAGAAGAACCTAGCTAGAGCAGATAGAAGAACAGATGTTGACACCCACATGCTGTCCCTAAAAGAAAATATTTTGTAATCTCGGTACCATATTCAATGACAGACATGTTTACAAAATTGATCCACCTTTAATGAAAACAAAACAATCTGGACCGCAGACAAAAGAAAAACAAATTAGTAGTATATCCTTGCTATTTTTTTTTTGAAACTAGTATATCCTTGCTATTACGTCCTTCTATAAGCTAGTACATTGTCTCTCTAATCTCTTCTAGACGCCAATTGTAAATGGGAAAATTGAAATATGCCGAGGATTTGTTGGCGTGGCTATAATTTTGTAGTGTCTCATGATATTAGATCCAATTTCTTAATCCGATACAAGCGACAACAAATTTTAAACAGGTTTCTTTTGAAGATATATACTCTTTTAATCAATTCCAAATTTTCTAGTCAGGATTGTATGGTTTTTGATGGTATGCCGATAGTATCTTAAAAATAAAAGAATGAATTTGCAATGGGTTTGATAGTTTATTTAAGAAATAAAATCACTTTTGAAAAAATTGGTAAACATTGCGGCGATTACTTGGACTATTTGGAAAGGGAGGTGATAGAAGGTGTTTTAAAATAGCAACTCTTCTCATGTGAAGATTATTACTCACCCTGGAAAATAGCTTGATGATCAGACTTCAGAGCACGCATAGAATTCCCCGTTTCACCCATTCAGACTGTTAAACAAGACATAAATAACTTAACTTGGATCCTTCCATTTGAGGGTTGTCTTATTATTAATTATGATGGCTCTTTTTGGGGTATTACTAAAGCAGGAGGCATTGGACTGATGATTAGAAATTTTGTAGGTGACGAGAAAGGAGCGAAATGCATCCACCGGATCAGGGCTGACAGTGCTGAACTGAACAAGTAGAGTGCCAAGGGCTGCAGGAGGCAGCTAAATATTGTTTAAGGAATATATTAGTAGAAACTCCCATTTTCTAGCTTTGGCCGATAAAGCAGCTAAATATTGTATAAGGAATGTCATCACAGGTACATGGAATGCCATAACACCTCATTTCCTCCGAACAATGTAATCTTCTTTCAGTTTGATGGCATTCCCTTTTCCTAAGAAAAAAATAAGACAAAGGCACTTCATTTCAAAATACTCTTTCACTTGCCATATATTGCTTCATTTTCAACAGAAAATTGATTATATGGACGAGAAAGCAAGCGGCCAGGTTCTACCGGACCGCAAAAGTCTCAACTTTATTAAAAAGACAGGACACCACGTCATTTATTTAAGACATTTGTGCCCCTTTTTTGTTTCTCTACACAGTTTCTTCTTCTTCTTCCTCTTTCTCCTTAGACTGATATCTTCTTCCCCATCTCCACCAAAACACTACCACCACCATTAACATCAATATCACCACCACAAAACCAGCACCATCAATGATTAATCCACCACCAACACCATTAAAACACCGTCATCGATTAATCCACCGTTACCGCCAACATCTAAACCACCAACAAATAACGATACCATCAACAACGACACCAACAACACCATTGAAGCAGCATCAACACCACCACCTCAAAAAATCAGCGAGATATCTCTTCCTCCGCCATCTCCAACACCGTCTTCCTCCGCCATCTCCAACATCGTGATATCTCTTCCTCCACCACCACCACCGTCATCACTTCCTCTCGATTGAAATTGTCAATCACCATTACCAACACCAACGATATATGTTCAATAAAAAGATAGGAGTATTCGATCAATTGCTTGATTTGTTAATTGTTTGCCCTAGATTTTAATTTTGGGTTTGAAATTGATTTTACCCCTAATTTTAGCATTGGCACCACTTGTACCTGGGTATTATCAGTGTTGACCGCAATTGTACCTGAAATTGTTTGCCCTAGATTAATTTTTGGTTGGAAATTGATTTTAACCATAATTCTAGCATCGACACCACTTGTACCTGGGTATTATCAGTTTTTACAACACCTGTACCTGAGTTATATCAGTTTTGTTGCTTTTGATGGATTCTTCTTGCTTTGTCAATGATGCAACCAACGATGTAACCACTGATACCTGGGTACTATCAGTGTTGACACCACTTGTACCTGGGTTGTATCAGTGTTTTATGATGTTTTTTTGCTTCTTCTTCTTCTTCTTCTTCTTCTTCTTCTTCTTCTTCTTTATCAATGATGTAACCACTGGTACCTGAGTATTATCAGTGTAGTTGGTGGTGGATGGTGCTGGTGGTGGTCGAAAGTTATAGTTGGTAACGGTGAGCGGTGGTGGTGGTCGGAAATGGAGTGGTGGTGGTCGGAAATGGAGTGGTGGTGGTGGTCGGAAGTTATAGTTGGTAACGGTGGATGACGGCGGTGGTGGTGGTGCTAGTTGAAAATGAGGTGGTGATGGTTGTTTGTAATATATTGTAATGGTAGATAGTGGTGGTGGTGAGTTATTGGTTGGAAATGGAATGATGGTGGTGGTCGGAAGTTATAGTTGGTAACGGAGGTGGCGGCGGTGGTGGTGGTGCTGGTTGGAAATGAGGTGGTGATGGTCGTTTGCTATTATTTGTAATGGTAGATGGTGGTGGTGGTGAGGTATTGATTTAAGGGCATTCTAGGTAAATCCCTATATAAAGCTGACTGTACATGTCTTTTAAAACAATAATGTAAAGCATCTTTTTAGAATCTATTTATATAAATAAAATCTTTTTATTTGATATCTTTTAAAATAAATTGTAAGTTTAGATGTCTTATAGAAAAAGAAACACGACCAATTTTGTGCATTTTCAAAGGCTAATTACCAATTCGCTCTACAAAGCTCTTGTTTGTAGTGTTTGTACCTGTAAGCTCTCTAAATCCATATAGATTTCTATGATGATAAACAATTTTTTTTTGATCGGTTAAAGAGGATATTCATTGAAAAATATAGGTACTTAAGAAGGGTACCTTAACCCAATGAATACAAACAGATCAAAAAAAGTTAAAAAGGGAGCCGCAGGAAAATAAGGGTACTTTCACCCTATGTTGTTTGAGGTGTGAGGCGAGGCGAGGCGCCAAGCCAATCACATCACGCCTTAGTCGCGCTGAGGCGCTTGATGCGACCCAGAAAATTTTTAACCAAAGGTACTGAGTTGGCGCATAAGGTGCCTTGGGCGCATCACATCCGAGGCGCTCACTTAGCGACTCGTGCGCCTTGGGCGCCTAAGTCGGTGCCTCGTACGCCTTTCATAACATAGCCTTCACCCAATGAATTGAGTGAGATTAAGTATTAGTCATTACCTAGTTTCAAAAAAAAAAGTATTTAGTCATTACCCTTTCAGGGAAAAAAAAAGTATTAGTCATGAGGTGTTTTTCCTCTAAAATATTGTGTGTGCAGTGGAATAAAGCGGAGGAAATGTGAAGTGGTATTTGTTGTCTCTTACTCGTCTAGGGTGTTGGTACCATAGGGATTCCCTCACACACTCGACAATATATTTTGTAGACAAAATTTAGTAATAAAATACTATAAAGGCAGCCCCAAAAGAGAATGTTACGTAGTGGTGCCCGATTGAAGTTTGTGATGTGTTTTTTCTCGAACCTTGTGAAAGTTTTCTTTAACAATATGCCATTATATTCTTTCTCATTCCTTCATCTGATCTTCTCTTCTTCTTCTTTATCTTTGTTGTATAGTTACTTGTTCCATATCTGTTCTTGGATCCTAGCTAGTAAGACTAAATTACTTAGACATACCAAAAAAAAAAAAGTTGGTCTTTTTGAGTCATGCATGTCAATTAGGGAAATACCTAATTTGATTAGTCGTAATTGACTAGTGTATAAATAGTTTGCTGTCCTTGCTTTTCTAGTCTCTGCATTCATATTCATTTTCTTCATTCCCTCCCCATTTCTCTAACCACTACATCATCACTTGTTTAAGAGAACATTCTTTGTTGAAAAGAGAGATCAGAGACAACTAAATATGTTGTGTAACGGTAACAACTCTGAGAAAACGATCATCTCTTCTTCTACACCTACTAATACTAATGAATGGTCACAGGTACTTCACTCTCTATCTATCAATCTCTCTCTCACTTTCTATAACAATAATGAAAGATTGTTGTTTAGCTTTTGGATATGGAATATAAAAAATGTAATTTTGGTTTTTGTTCTTGATCTTTTCTTTTTGTTAACCACTATCTCTTTTTGCATATGTCCAGCAGAGAGATGAGAATACTGGAATACTAATGGCTTCAAATGGTAACAACAATAATAGAGTTATGGAGAAAACAGCTACTCAAGAACAGCAGCAGCAGCAACAACCTCATTTGAAATGTCCTCGTTGTGATTCTTCCAACACAAAGTTTTGTTACTACAACAACTATAGTTTAACTCAGCCAAGACATTTCTGCAAAGCTTGCAAACGTTACTGGACCAGAGGTGGAACTCTGCGCAACGTTCCAGTCGGTGGTGGTTATCGGAAAAACAAAAGGGTTAAAAGGCCGGCAACTGCATCTAATAACGATACAGCGTCATCAAATCTAACAACTCCCACTAGTGGTACTGCTCATCACTCTATCAATGTCTCTAACAACCCCAACCAGATGATGCATCCATTATTTTATGGATTACCTACAAATCAACAATCTTCTTATTTGAATCTCTCGTTTCCTGGCTATGATCCTCATCATCAGTCTCAGTTAAGCAGTATGGGGTTGAGTTATCCTTCAATTGCAGCCATGACTAATAACAATCAACCTCATGAAGACTATGTAGTTGGTGGCGGGTATAATCGTACTACTCATGTTCAAGATTTAATCAACTCATCTTCGAATTCACTTTCTAGTTTTTCCCTCTTCGGATCTTCGTCTCCGTCTCCCAGAACTTCTGCCTCGATGGTGTTTAATGGTACTAATAAAGAAAGTAGGAACAACGGTACTACTTATCACCAGGGCTTACTACCTTTCCAGGACCTGCAAATGGGAATGAACGATGACAATCCGAGGATGCAGTCAAGGAAAGAAGTAAAGAATGAAGATGGTAATAATCACAGCAGCAACAACGAAATTGGTAACAATAAGGTTGAGTGGAATAATTTTCCATGCCAAAACCAGGTAGGTGCCGCAGATTCGTCTCTTTTTTGGAACTCGAACATGACCAGTACTGTTAGTACGGTTGGTACTTGGCCTGACCTTGCTAACTACGGGTCTTCAGTCACTTCCATGATCTAGCGGAACCTAGCTAGTAGCATCAATATTTCTTAGCATCCTCTCTAGCTATTTTCTTGAGGGTCTTTTTTTTAGTTGTTAGGTGAGTTTTATGTGGGGTTCTTTTTTTTCTTTTCTTTTCTCCTTATAGTTCATGGTACATTTGAGTGATCCAAAGAAAAAAAAGAAGTAGAAACTAAGTAGCTAATATCATCGGAAGGGAGTACAGATCGGAGCGATCATGTCAGTTGCAAACACTACAACTTACTACAATAGTTGTTTTGCGCTGAGAGGAACCTCCGATCTTCATCATTATATCAGCACACTATCGTCGTCGTAGTTAGTCATGTCACGTGTTCATCATCATTAGTAACAACATGTCAACAACAACAAAGAAGATTACAAAACTGCAAGGATATGTATACTGAGGATGGATTCACATAATGTTCAGGAAATTGGGTATGTTAATTGATCCTTTTTGTTGCTGGGGGCTGTACCGAGCAGTCATAGTAATTAGTTGGATATTTTCTGTTTGGGGTGTATATACATGCTTTGGTATTGGGTTCATTTAATTGGTTACCAGAGGGGGAAAGATTTATTTTTTTTTGGTTTACATTGTCATTTTTCAATTTGGTTCAAGGAAAAGGGGTTGATATATCAATATAGGATTGAGAGGGGGGTATATGTAACTTGGTTATTGTTATTGTGGGTGATATTGTTATTTTTATTTATTTGGGTTTACATTGTCATTTTTCAATTTGGTTCAGGGAATAGGGGTTGGTATATCAATTATAGAACTTGGTTATTGTGGGTGTTTTTATTCAGTTCATGTTTGAATTGCTTGGTTAATTAGTACTGTTTTTAACGTTGTTTTGCTTTAACATCTCACGACTCTATAATGATCCTGTTGCACTCTCAGGACCATGTTGAGAGCCACATTACAAAGGTGAAAGAATAAAGAAAAGCAACAAAGCAAACAATAGGGTCTAGCCAGTAATAAACATACCACGTGAGATTACTTTAGTGAGGGGCTCAGAAACCAACAACTTGACCAGGAATGACCTTAGTACAAAACTCCAAACTACCTTATCCAACACTTGAGCCATAGAACTTGTTCATCACTACCTCAATATATTTCCTCCATTGTTGTCATCTGCAAACCCCAGTCTGTACTCACTGAGGTCTCCCAGTTTTCTCATTTACAAATTCCCGCTGTGTTAGCAAAGTGTAATTCAGAGTGTAAAGGGAGTGTAATAATAGTCTGTACGTCCGTCCGTTTCGATTAATCTCTTTGGTCTCCATTGTTCAAATGCTGTCCCAGGTATGTCGTGTTCTGTTCAAGTCCTTGTATTTCACTCTCTGTAGACCTTCTCCTGAAGATCAGAGCCTTATCCAAGTATTTCACATGAATAATTTCCCTCATCAAATTTTTCTAAGTTTCTTACACCACTGTTACACCTGGTTTGTAACTGGTTTATTAAGCTACTCCGTTAAGCTACTCCCTCCGTTCCAAAATAATAGTTTTTTTTTTTTGTTAACCCATAATACATGTCAAGTGGAGTAATAAAGGATCTCCAACGCCAAAACCGGTTGTTGAGAAAGAAACCTATAAAGAGGAGATTGTTGCCAACTCGCTTTATGAGGATGGCAGAATGATGTTGCGCTCTTCCTTGATACATCAAGTACAAGAGTTTGGTTGATTAACTTTGTTTACTTTGTGCATCAACCTTGTTACATTCTCCAGATCAATTTTGTAGAATCTAGCCAATTTAAATTTAAAATTTCCTCCTTTATTGTCTGCAAATATGGTCCATGCCAAGCAACTAGTGCAATAATACAATGTGTGAACAATAACAGAAAAGCTGAAGGATATTATCAAGTATAGGATGCAAGAAACTGCCCAATTCTATGCAAATTGCTATGAATTTAAAGAGAAAATATTACGATGTTTCCTGTAACCATGTACCAGTATGTCATCGACTCAAGTAGTTTTCAACTTCTTTAAGTACCGAGAAAGGAACCAGAGAATGTGCAGAAGCAAAACGATGGCCACAAACACCAACCATCCTCCCAGCATCCAATCGAAAATTTGCGGACCAATGGTAAAAGGTGGCATCATGCTTAGAACAGCTATCAAGTAACTTACGGCCACACACGTGATCGTAGTCCACATGATCACCATAAGAATCCATACGTGAACTCTTCGTTTGAAAGCTAACCCAGTTACTAGCAACAAGATTATGCAGAGTGAAGCCAAGAACCCTACCGTGTTGCAAATTACGTATATGGAGAACATTGTGTTGGACTTATAAGCCAAGATCGAAGTCCCAGCGTAGCGTACAAGATGAGGATAAAACCCTGTGTAGTTGGAGATGATACTCGTCCATTCGTCCTCTAGAACAAGACCGTCATTTGGTACTGGTTCGAATTGGTTCAATTTTATTTGATCGTTGTTCTTGAGTAGATTCAAAAAATCTGAATCGATGCTGTTAAAGCCTGGAATACCTTGTGCGTAGTAAAGAAACATACCAGGGTCTGTACTGGAATTAAGCCTGGAGTCATCTTGCCAGACACCACCTGGTGGACTAAAGCCAGCTTGAAATGCCATTGTTGCGATTAGAACAACAACCACGAGCAGTGCATTCTGTTTATTTTTCAACCAATCATCGCATCCTTCATACTTGCCCTTCATAGGAGTATCACATTCGGAAGTGACATTAGAAGATCGCACTGTTGTTATCACAATAGTCTGACTAACATCTCCAGTTGCTGCAGGTACCAGCTCTCTTGCACTTAAACCTCCAGCATACCGTAGTCGGTCTTCAATCTCGTTGTCTTCAAAATCTTTGAGACCCTGAGTACTTAAGATATCCAGAGCTGTTAAACCGTTCTTGTTCAAGGCATTTATTTCGACCCCGACGTTGTTGTTCAACAACTTGTCTATAATCTGTAAATTACAGTTACAGGCATTTAGCCGATGTCACTATGGTACAGTGGTAAAGTTGCTGGGTGATAATACCAGTGATCTGAGTTCGAAATTCGTCGGCACCAAATTCAAACTTTACCTAAAAAAAAATAAAAAATAAAAATTGGCATATGAATGAGCTCATACCTTTGTTTGCCTCCTGGATACTGCAAGATGTAAAATTGTATTCCCGTCATCGTCAACTGAATCAACGGATACGGCCAGTTCTTTGTTCGCACCCACTAACTCGACCAACAATCTTAAGGCCTCAAAGCTACTATGTTTGACACAGAAGTGCAGAATGGTCTCACCTCGATTCAATAGAACCTGGATCGCTTCAACTTTGGTTTGAACCAGCAACCTCATATTCTCAACTTGGTTTTTCATCGCTGCTATATGAAGCGGGGTTCTTCCATGTTGATCAGTAGCAAGGCAAACATTAGGATCTGCCTCTACCAACACCCTCACCATCTCAAAATTCTTTCTCGCGGAAGCCAAGTGAAGAGGAGATGATCCTTTTGGATCAGCCTCAGAAGCAAGTTCAGGCTTAATTCTCAGAAGTTCAACTGCAAATTCAACGTGACCGCTCATTGCCGATATGTGTAAAGGCGTTTCGCCAAAACCATTGATTACCCTTTCAAGAATGAGTGGATCTTCCCTTAGAAACTCCATCAACGAAGCTATATCCCCGTGACGTGATGCTGATGCATCATACAGTCTACTCTCCATTGATGGGAATAAATTTCTGAAACTCTTTAAGAAACTAAGGATTATAGATTTACAATCTACTCTCCATTGTAGTATACTGTTCTAAGTCAAGTTCGACTTCCCCAAGTCAAAAGTCGTCTAGTGCAAATTGCAGGCCTACCATTTTAAGTCATCGTCAAGTGCAAAAGGCAACCCTACTACCAATTAATTTTGTTGAATTCGTTTTACACCAGAATATGCAAGTCTACCCCATCAGGACTGTGTGCATAGCATGGCGTTTACTGTGTACTCAACTCAAATATTCATAAGCATCACCAGCTTACTTGTAGATAGATTCAAGAGTGAGAGAGAGACTGTAACTTAACAGAAGAAAAGGTTTTCTTTTTTTTTGGCGGTTCGAAGAATTGAACTTGTGACCTGAAAAAGAGAAAGGGCTTGAGGCTTTTCCTTGTTACTTTTATGCTGGAGTTTTAGCCCCACATCGTGTATATTCAAAGTTCGGTTTGGTTTATATTCTTGAGTGAAAGCAGATACAACGTCAATCTAGTCGTACAGGATCTGTAGGCTGATTCTTGTAATGGTTCGACCATTTCATTGCATCCTTGTGGTTGAAAGAAGTCGTAGCAGCTGAAGCTGATGGTGCTGCAGCCCTCATGTTGTTCAGGTTCATTTTTTTTTTTTTTTTTTTTTTTTTTTACATCCCAATATATTTACATTCACCATTTTGATCAATTCTTGCTGTCGGTTAGGCCACCCGAAACATGCTTTTCCGTGCTTGGAGAAATCATTAAGAGAGGGTATCGTCCTACCATTATGACTTTCAAATTTTCAATACACTGATTAAAGGATTGTGACATCAGGAAAAGACAGGTATTCGGCCTGATGCCATTACATTATGTTACGTGTAATACTCTTATATCTGGGCTCTGTAGAATTGGTAAAGTGGGTTCTTCTCTTCAGCTGAAAAACAACATGGTGAGATGGAACTGCAGACCTGATGCTTCTTCATATGTAGCGATTATAGATACTCTTTGTAAAGGAGGTCTAGTTGATCAATCTCTGGTCCTCTTCTCCGGTTGAAAGATGCGGTGAAACTATTTGAATCGATGGTGGATAAGGGCCTTCAACCGGATGTTATCACTTGGAGTATATTGATCGATGGGTATTACATGAAGTGTACGTTGGATGAAGCTGTGCAGCTATTCAGGAAAATGAAACGAAATGGACTGGAAGCCACAACAGTTACTTACAATATATTATCAGCAGGACTGTACCGGATGGAAGAATGGAGACTGCAAACAATTTGTGTAATGAGATGCAAACATTCGGTTTGTCTCTGAACCCACAGAAGATACTGGTATCTTAGTTAATGTTGAAGTGTACAACATTCTTATTCATGGTTTGTTCTGGGCTGGGGTGTTGGTAGATGCAAGAAAATTGTTTAATGAAGTTTCGAAAAATGGATTAGTGTCTAATCTAGTCACAGAAAGATGTTACTGGAGGTTAACAAATGTAACAATTTAATCATCCAAATGAAAGAGGTGGGAAAGGAAACAGATAAGGCATTACATTTTCTTGGCAAGATGCCTGAAAGAATTTTTTCACCAAGTGATTCTATTATTTGTTCGTTAGTGAACACTCTCTCGGCGGATGTGCTAAAAAATCTTTGTGGGTGTGGAACCTTGTAAGTCGAGGTAACAACGAATTCCTGAATCTCTATCAAGTTAATTTGATCCATTTTTTTGTCTGTTTTTGTCTTCTTATTTATAGATTTTCCTTGCTAACTGTTTTCCTTTATTTCAGTTTTCTTGAACTTCATCACCAATACAATGCTTAAAACTCAGGTCAGGTGGCATATGCACATTCCTAGGTGCTGCAGTAATCAGAGATGTATGTAGCTCTTACTTAACAGAATGTTAGTTTCTTTTACACGAGGAAAAGAGAAGCTTGATAGGTAGGTACAAATAGATTTTGATATACGTAGTTTCTTTACTTTTTTTTTGCTCGGTTATATAGTTTCTTTACTTAGGTTTCTGGTGGCTCCATTGGCTGACATCCATCCATTGGCTCCATTGGCTGACATCCAACTCGTTCATTCTTCCTATTTATTGTGCATTTTCTGTATGTGCTTGAGAAATCCCCAGTGATTGCAGGTATTTTTTTTATCCTCCGTATGTTAATATAATTCTCAATCCATAGACATAAACTTCAGCCTTCCCAAAACCGTATATAAGTTACGTTGCATAAGCACACTTGGACAAGACTTGGTCTACGAATTTTCCATTTAATGGTTGGTGTTGAAAAAACTGATAAGATTTATAGAAGTAAAGAATCGTATAAAACTGAGTTAGCACTGAATGCGACCGTACCGAGTTACAGTTACCGACCGTACCTATTATAACTCAGGTATTCATTTTTATTTTATTTTGCTAAGAGCAAGGGCTATGAAACGAGGGTTTTAAACCCTTATTCACTTTCAAAACGAGTGAGAGACGGGATGAATGAGTGGTAGCTGGACTATGGTAAAATTGGTATATGGGGCTAAGAGGCTAAACGTTTGCCGCTCAAGAATTTTTTTACCCAAGCGGATGAACTTTAGCCGCTTGTTCCTTTTTTTTTTTAATTAAAATACTTTAGTTTTGTACACGTGTTCCCGCTACGTAAAACCAGCTTTTTCACCAAACTTAAGGGTTCAGTAGAGATCAAAGTTCTAGGTTTCTCCCATCGTTTCTTCTTCTCAAATACCCTGGGAAATTTATGATTCTCATATAGACGGTATGTTCTGTTATTTGTAAAGCTATTCTGTAAAAAGCTCATGATCATAGACAACCTCATGGACGTGGACGTGAGTCTTTGATTTTATAAAAGGGGTATAGAGGAACGCAGTAGGTGAAGATAAATCCAAGCGACTGCACCAATAATTTGAAGATAGCTTGAGAGTGATCATTAAAACCCAAGATCGACCATTCAAAGGTAAATTGATTGCACCCAAATAAATCTTACCATCTATTTAGGGTTTAATGCAAAAAATTTTTTGTTATACTGATTTCTGTATGTTTATGATTTGTGTAGGTACCAGAAATCTGATGGACACGTGGCACCATCCTAAGGGCGGTAGCAGGTTAGTGGATACACCGAGAGGTATGGGTTAAACGCTAAAAGTAACTGACCTCACCCCACTTGAGGATGAGACGCGTGTAAAGTGCGACAGGCTAAAGCACGGGTAAGGTTGAGGGTACTACAGAGGCATTAAATGCCAAGTCAGAAAGAGGAATACAGTTGTTTAGCACCAGTCAAACTTAGGGTTTCCCTGGGATTACGGTCAAACAGTCTGGAACCTACAAGACTGAGTATATTCTCTGGAAGGTCCCATTGGGGACTGGCCTCAGAGAATACTCTCAGAAAAGACACGGTACGAGAAGAGCTAAAAGGAGTCATATTCTAGAAGGTGCGCTGCAAGGGACATTTTGAGAGATGGTATACTAGAAGATCGGATGCCAGAGGCTATACGATGTCTAAGGAAGGCTCAAACATACCTCTGGGAGGTATCTTGGGGACGGACGTCCAGAGAGGAAGACTCCCAGAAGGGATTGTGTATCTAGAGGAATAAATAGAAATAGTTTAGTTTCCATAGCCCTTGTAACACTGGAATATGTACTCCCTTACCTTCTTGTCTATAAATACCCAGCTCTTGAGAGTTAGAAGTTAAGTGAGAACTCACAATAGCAACCCTAGCTAGTACAAGAGACAACTCTTATCGTTAGGTTTGTGACTTGTGAGTGAGAACTTGAAGAAGACTTGAAGACTTAAAGATCAAGACTTGAAGGCTTGATTAGTAGATCAAGATTTGAAGAAAGCTTGAAGACTATTTAGTTAATTGTGAAGGTAGCTAAGCCTTGTAACCACACTCATGATTAATGAAATGCCAAGGATGTAAGCCTCCACCGTGAGGAAGAACCTTATTAAGAAACGTACTTGTGTCTTGATTCTTTTACTTTCTTACATTTACTTTATGTTAGATAGTTTTAAATTCTTGATTTTAACTTAGATGTGTCTATGCTTAAGTGTTCTTGAGTAGATATTCATCTAAGACCATTGGGTGTGATCTCAGAGATTCTTAGACTCACATTTTGGCGCTAGAAACAGAGACTAGGTAAAGGATAAACAAAAGGGCTATTTAACCGATGGTACCCAGCAAATGACCAATTGCGGACTTTGGTACCCAATATTTTGAATATTAAGGGATGGTACCTAGATCTGACGTTGACCGTTAAATTCTCCCTTTGACCTAATTATTTCCTATTTTCTATTTTATAATTATTTTTTTGCTATTAATAATATAAGCTTTTACGCATCTACCCTTGTACAGGTTCTTTTTTAGAGAAAAAAAACTATTCCTTCACCTTCTCCTCTCCGTCCATATTCTTCCTCAACAAAATTTTCTTCTTCTGTTACTTTTTCTCTTCATTCTTCCACTTTTTATTATTCTTCTCTTCTTTCTTCTCTCTACTTACATCATCATCTAAGGGAACCAAAATATAATAACTTATGTAAGCAACAGTAATCAATCCAACATTATTTTGCATCAGATCTCGGCCATTCACATCAATCATCTATCCAACATCACTAGTGGAAAATGGCCCCGTTAAGCATGTTAGGGTCAGACTTAATCAGCCAGAATAAGTCTGTTTGTGTCATGTGTATCCTGGAAGACTTATTTAAAAATAAGTCTGATCCTATCATGTTTGTATTGTTTCAAAAGAAAGACTGTCTTAGTCAGTTGTTCGATAAAACTGACACAAACAGTTGTTCATTTAAATTTAAAATATAAAAATAAACCCTCATCGTCATGTTTAATCAGTCTTTAATCTGACTTTTTAGCAAAACTGATTCATCTGAAAGTTTTCAGCAAATCTGATTCGTCTAAAATTGATAAATCTGATTCATCTGAACCCAAAGGAAAAAAAATATTCTCCATTCAATTAAAAAACATTCACCATTCCATTAAAATTTAAATTCAATTGTACACCATTCCATTAAAATTTAAATTCAATTGTACACCATTCAATTAAAACTTGATGGGAAACAAACTACAAACAAAAAAGTTGACAAACTACAAACTACAAACAAAAAAAATGACTGAACACCAACCAAGACTGCCTAAATCATCACCTGAAGAAGACCTCCATGTATCAAGCGAGTACTTGCTGGTCCCCTTGTCATAGATATCTACACAAAAAACACCTCAACATCATTCCACAGAAATGGTAAACCAAATATTAGCACAAAACAGTAAAGCATATAAAACTTCGCCTGGGAGTAGAATGACAATCACAAAAATGCTATTCCAAATGAAACTCACTGTCAACAAAACTAACTAGTATTCGCCAAATTATAGTGTGATATAATTCACATGTACAGTATAACAAAGAAATTACCTTGCCAGTGTCATAATTCGAGATGTGAATCATCAGTATCAAGTAGCTTTTCCAAGTGCATTTACCACCACCTCCCTCTGCACGATCAGTTTAAGAGAAAGCAAAGTAAAGGGGTCAGAAACCTTGTTTCACGGAACCTTTACAAACCAACTGAATTACATATGGATTTTCCGCATTTCCTGTTGCACGCTTTACCAGTTTCACGAATCTATTATCTGCTGTTGCTGTCCTTTCAAACAATTCGACACCACTCAAACGGCTTGGTGCACCTACTACTACACTGTAACCAAGCATAGATGTAACCATATGTCATCATCTATGAACCTCAATATTACTACTACACTGTAACCAAGCATAGATGTAAACCAAGCATATTAGAGGTAGAGGAGTAACTAGAATACACTGAAAGGTATAAGAACAATAAGAGATAAAGAAAAAAAATTAAAAGATAAACAACTACATCGATTCTAAAAACAGGAAATTTATAATTGGTTACCATCATACGGTCAATCAAACTATTCACTTTGTATTTATGATTGGTTACCATCATACGGTCTGCTTTGCTTATGCGCAGTATGGAAACTACTATTACTGCTGCTACCTATTTGAGATACACAATACACTAAGACTGATCAGAAACTGAAATTTAGCCCATCGAATAGACAGTGTTGGCTATTAGTCTTAGGACAACCAACTAATAAACTTCCAAGGACAACACAAATTTAAAGAATCTGAATTGTATTATAAATTTCGACATAAAATGCTAATACAACTTCAGTATCTCAATATAGAAAGGGATTTAATAGATAATGAACAAGCTTATTTTGTTGCAGTAATAAAGTCAGACAAAACAGGAAAGACACCTAAAAAGAGATGCGAAGCAAACAACTAAATCGATTCTAAAGCTTTACAATAAGATGTAATCTCACAAAATGGGTCTGTAAATGAATGGTAAATCAGTCTACAGATTCCAATCAAGATGCAAAATATGGAATGTTTATAGATCCAATCATAACATTGATGGTTATTGTCATTTAGACTATCATCAACGTGGCTCAGACCTAGTTTTACACAATAGAGCAATACTCAGTCACACTTTTTCATACATTTGCAAGGATCGGGTATGAACTAAACATCACCGTCATAGCCAACAAATGGAACTAAACAAAGAAAAACCATCTAACCAAACAGTAAGCATGGAAAATATAACCTAATATTTGAAAGGCAGGTAATAGACTAAGAACAGAAAGAGCTGTGTGCTTTAGCGATGCTCTTTCGAGTCCCAAATTTCACTCACATTTAAAGAACCCCCAAAACGCAACAACAAAAATCATTAAAAAAAACCTTCAAAAAAAAAAGCCTAAATCATGAAATTTAAAACCCTAAAATCAAAATTCAAACATAAAAACTGAAACCCAAATTGCTATACCTTAAATTCTTGAGAAATCCGGTTTCTGTTTCTACAATAATTTTTTTTTAAATTAAAACCTAAAATTAAAAATTCATACACAACAAATGAAACCAAACTGTAATACCTTAAGTTCTTGAGAATCCAGCTTCACCTAGCATAATAGAAAACAGAACACAAGTATCAGTAAAACCCTAGAATGAGATTTAAAGAAAATCAGCAAAGAAATAACTAAAACCCTAACTTACCTATCAGTTTATAAGAAACAGTAAACAAATAGTTGGTTTAATCTTTGATTTTGGTCGGAAATAGGGAAATAGGTTTTTGGTTTTGGTTTTGGATTCGGAGAGATCTGAGAGAGTTCTGTTTTTTTTTATACAGAGCTGAGAGAGTTCGAGATATATGTGTGAGAGAAAGAAAGATAGAGGTGTGAGAGAGTTCTAGATATAGCAGGCGGTAGAAACAATGGGGATTTGGGGGGAAATTTCACGCCTAAAGTGGGTGGAAGCATAAAATCCTCCCTTGGCTGTCTTAAACAAGCCCCAAATGTTAGGCATGGGTTTTTACCAAATTAACCCCTGTTAAACAACAGACTAGGGAATATGTTTTAATTTTTCTTCTAATACATCAGACTAGGGACGCTTTACCTTAAATAACTTCTTAGGTCTGACTTTCATATAAGCCCTAGTCAGACTTAACGAAGCCATTTTCCACTAGTGCATGTTCGTGAAGCTAGGCCGCCATTAAAGCAACAGTTTCGTGTACAATTTTGGGTGTTCTTAGTTTTCCTGAAATTAATGAAAAGCCGCAGTGGTGGTGGAAAATGATGGAGTTTTGGTAGAGGTTCCAAATCGAATTGGGATGGAAATAATGATAATGAAAAATTGTTAGTGTCTGCTGATCAAACTTTGATTTTGCTTATGGGTTCGATTTAATTTCATTAAACTTTTCCCAAAATTGAAAATTAGGTTTGAATTTAATTATACCACGAAATTGGATCGGTGGTAAGTATTAAGTTTTGATTTCGGCGATGTTTGTGTTAGGTCTGAATTGATTCATTAGAGAATTTTACATTTGTGTCGGTCATATATTGAAGGTTAATAGGTTATCCTAAGAATTCGAGGCGGTGGCTGTGGTGATGGTGGTGGTGGATGACGGAAGAGTTCTTATCGGTATTCTGTTTTCAGTTGTTCTTATCCGGGTATTCTGTTTTCAGTTTCCCAGTTTCGCATGGTGATGCCGTCGATGAGATTGAAGTTTCTGATTCGCTTCAACATCTACTTGTGAATATCGAAATCAATGGTTCTAGTTTTTCATTGTCATTTCACAGGAAGATTCAAGTAACAAAAATGGTGTGTATAAGTATTGATGATTGAGAATGTGGACACCGAATATATTTTCTATTAAGTGTGTAAATAATAAGATGTTTAAGGGTAAAACCGTATAATCCCAAGATTTATTATAAAATTTGAACTAATACCTGGTCAAACGGAGACTTTGACGGTCAACGGCAATTCTAGGTACCATCCCTTAATATTCAAATTATTGGGTACCAAAGTCCGCAATTGGTCATTTGCTGGAATCCATTGAGATTTGGTTTTTTCTTCAAAAAACACCATTAATGGAAGGGAAATGGGTTTTTCTGAAAAGTGCACAGACTGCTGACGCTACTGACATCACTTTCAAACAAAACCTGACGGCCCAACCACCCAGTTTTAACTTATCCAATCATTTTTCCTGTCTCTTTCTGTAATTGTTTTCAAAATGTTTTGAAAAGGTGTACGGATTTCTTGGATCTCTGAAACTGTCAGATTACAACAAGCACTTGTGGAGTCATACTCTGACAAGAAGGTTATATCTTGATTTTTCTTTTCAGGAGAAATCATGAAGACTGCGAGTACCACAGACTCTGGGAGAGAGCCTCCGAGGAGGATAACCAGGAGTGGATTGCAGGAGACAGATCGTGAAGTCCCAGAGGATACTGTCGCCTCTGGAGAAAGTGCACCACCAGGTTTTCCAGCAAGGGTGCCTCAGAGCACCAGCAATGGGGTTCTGGGGAAAACCACCAACACTGGAGGGAAGGGATCTGGGGCACAAGGGAAGAAGGGTACTGCTAGTGGCATACCTATGAAGACCAAACCCTTGACAGAGGTTTATCACCCCAAGCCCCCTCAGAAAAATCTTGCCTCCGAGACAACGATTTTGAGGGCGGAAGTTGACTCTCAGAGAGAAGAAGAGGACTTGGATCTGTACACGACAGACTCAAATAGTTCTACTGAGGCATCTCTAGAGGGAAACGTGCAAATCATCGACGCTCTAAACGGACTTCCCAGAGGGAAGGTCCCAGAGAAAGGTCGAGAAGATACCTCTGGGAAAGGTGGACCTTCCAGAAAGGTTACCATAATCTCAGAGAGACAACATGAAGGTACCTCTGGGAAGGGTGAACCCTCCAGAGGAACAAAGAAGACCTCTAGAGTAAGTGACCATTCTGGAGTAGACAAAGACACCCAGAGGGTGAGGCCAACTCGTGCCGAGAGGGGTAAGTCTGTGGTCGGAGACCCAGAATCCACCCCAGAGGACACTCGGAGAGCAAGAAGGAACAAGATCAGAACTCTGAGGAGGAAGATCCTTAAGCTCTCTGAGGCTAACAAAAAGCTGAGACAAGAGAAGGTCGTGATTACTGACAGTGACTCATCTAATTCCTCAGACGAGGAGGAAGAAGACAGGAGGAACTTAAAGTATAAGAGACCCAGAGATGATCCAATCACTGAAGTGATTCTGGAAGACTCCTCGGACGATGATTCTGAGGAAGGCTATGCTGAGCCATATCTGCAAGACATCCTGGCAGCCCGAGAAAGGAACATTCAGGAGCTGGAAGAAGAGGTTAATCTCAGGAAAGCCATGGCGGCAAGTATTGAGGACAAACCTGAGCTCATAAGAAAGGAGGGTAAACGATTGGCAGAGGTAATGGAAGATGTTAAGCGCTCACCATTCACCTCAGAGATCAATGCTCTCCCGATACCCAAACGATGTACATTGAACTTCCAGAACAAGTTTGATGGTACGGGTGATGCTATTCAACACATAAAGGATTATGAAATGGCCCTAATGCCATGGCAAAATCGACAAGGGGTTATGTGTAAATTCTTTCCTGGGAGCCTCAAGGAGAAAGCACTGACCTGGTTTAACTCCTTAGAAAAAGGAAAAATCAAGTCGTACGCACATCTCCAAGAAGTGTTCTTAGAAAATTACATGCATAACAGCAAAGTCAAGCCCGGAATTGAGCGATTATTCGTCCTCAAAAGAGGAAGGGGAGAATCCCTCAGAAGCCTAGTTGACCGGTGGAGGAAACTATGCGCTGAGATAGGGAAGGTCCCAGCAGCCTATGCTATCATTGGTTTCAAGAATTCTCTAAACAAGACTGACCCTCTCTTCGTCAAGCTATGGAATGAAACTCCAGATAATCTAGGAGATCTCAGAAGGATTCAAGAGAAATTCATAGCACTTGAAG
>JAJJMA010281391.1:0-26403 GCA_023529015.1 Papaver nudicaule | reverse complement strand
TTGTGAACTTACGCTTAATAGAAAAATATCTTTAGGGGAGCGTGGTTCTGGAATATACAGGGAATATAACTCATATCTGCTAATATCTTTTATATTTCCTAACAGGTTACTTGTGGTGATTATTATATATATATGGCAAGACCAAGAAGATGCGGTAAATACATTATTGTATACTATTGCTCTTCATTTCGTAGGAAGTTCATCCCAACAAATGGAGAGGTCTAAAGAGGTTCTTATTAACCTAAAATGCACAACCCTATTCATTATAGATGGTATAAAGATGTCTTTTGGTCTAAATTATTTAGCAGAGATGATTGCCACTCTAATTCTGATTTTTGGAAAGAAAAATTCATCTCAGGATTACCACCTTTGTTTGCTGAACGGGTTAGGAATAGGCTAAAAGCAAAAAATAGTCATGGACGAATTGAATATAAGGAATATACTTTTGGTCAATTATCTTCAGAGATTGTATCTGAAGGTCTGGCTTAATGTTCAGATATAAAACTACATAGGCAGTTGCAGAAAAATAAAATAACTAAACAACAAGAATTAGGGGATTTCTGCGAACAGTTAGGTTATGCTACAACACCATCGGCCTTACTATCTAGGAAGAAGCGTGCTCCGCTGTCTACACGACGATCTAGAAAATTCAATAGATACCAGCCAAGATCTAATAGATCAAACTTTACAAAAAAAACAAGAATAAACAATATAGACAATATAATACTAAAAAACAACTTCTAGTTTGTTACAAGTGTGGAAAAGTAGGACATTATAAAAATAAATGTCGTACAAAACAAAAAATTAATGAGCTCAATATAGATGAAGGGCTTAAGCATCAATTAGAGCAAGTTATATTAATGGACTCTGACCCATCAGATAATGCTGTAGAAGATTCCACCGAGGATGAATCTTCAGAAACTGATTCTGGATCAGATAATGAAGAGTGCTCGGAAAATTGTTCATGTCAAAATTGTTTCCACAAGCAAATGTCTGGATTAGGAATTAATGTTCTTTCTCATGAAGAAAATTTTATATTGGAATTAATTGATAATACCTGGGTGCGTTTGTGGTATATATATATATATATAATATATTGATAACACCTGGGTGTATATTGTGTAACTTGTCGAAATGCTAACCCTTATGAATGCAATCATTCTTATATGTTGAATCGAGTTCTCTGAACTTGAGCATTTATCTCGAACCCAAATATTTTTGAGACCCTTTGTCAATTACTTTTGACAAAAAGGGGGAGAAATATTGATAGCTTGACTTCGTTCAGTGCTTGATCTTTAACAGTAAGCAGTGTCATATGGGGAGAAAAATGCTTGTGCGTATATTGAAAAATGAATGAAAGCATTAACTAAGGGGGAGTAACACTAGATGTTTCTAGCACTGTAGACTTTCGCGTTGTGCTACAGTTGATAACAATACGTCGGACTTGATAGACATACGAACATACATTCAGGGGAGTAAGTGTATTGGTTATCATTTGGTTTTTCAATAGTACATATCATGTTTGCAGACTGATATATTTTGCAGGGACTATTGGTGTGATGTCAAGCTAAGTAGAAGAACTTGAAGCGTAGAACTTAGGTTTGAAATTTCTCGTTCATCCATGTAAAGAGTTTTTGTCATTAAAATTGACAAATGGGGAGATTGTTAGAGCATGGCTCGGTCAACCTCACTAAGTGTTGGTATGTCAAGATTAGTTGTCAAATTTAGTGATCAAAATCCGACCGCTAAACAACACACATTAGGTAAAGTCATGAGTGAGTTAGCTTTAGGTTGTAGAAGATTTTGGTAGGATTTAGAATCACTACCTGAAGAGTTGAAGGAAAACTGAAGATCAAACGAAGACATCCGGCTTCATCGTTCAAGAGGTTAGTGAATCTAAATAACGCGATTCCATTATCTTTTACACTCGTGCTACAAAAGACAAAATCATAACTCTCTACTTGATCTTTACGTTATGACTTGATCACTTGTGATCAGTGTGTCTTAAGATATAACTCCGCTTTATAGCTTGCGATATTTGTGTTGAATTTATGACGTTCCATATTGCGTAGAGCTTTCTTTTCTTCTCCGTCTCTAAGTAATATAAGGTTTTTCCTAAAACCTTCGAGTTGGATATAGCAGTGTGATGTTGTCCCGGTAGTACTACGAGATTTAATCCATCACAGTATTGTGTCTCTACTTACCTAGTCTGACTCTGTCGGATTGATTAGCAAATACTTGTATGAGCTAAATGTCCTTTGAACCTACGTGTTCACTTAAGCTTAACACACAAGGCTTGTTAATACATAAATATCGCTGGTCCTAGAATCCCCGGCCAGAAGCAATGAGGCACGGCAAATAAGGGGAAGCGAAGTACAAAGTCATCCTGAAGTACACCACTACTACGGTAACCGAAGCTAAAGAACGAAGGAAGGCGCCATCGACTCAAAACGCGTTATAAGCTGTCATATCAACACTTTATAAGGTTACAGAAGACTAGGGGCACACATCAACACACGAATGGACCAGACAACGGTATAAAGCAACCTAATGGATAAGAATTAGGACATCAAGAACATCAAGGGGTCTGCATAGTAAAGATATACACCAAATGAGGTGTAAATACTGGAATGGATAGTAAGGGCGGCGCGCAGAGACCAGCCATCGACGAAGACCATCAAACAACAGAAGAAGCTAAGTGTAGCAAAGAGAAGTTTCTTCCAAGACTCGCTATAAATACCCCTCATCACCATGGAAGGAGGGGTCGACAAATTTACAAAGGGAGATATTATAGCCAAAAATCCTTCTGGGATCAGGAGATTAGGTTGCTTTGTATAACCTCCATACTGTACTGAATCGAGCTACATAACACACAGAAAAAACTTTATTGATATGTCATTAATGGATGATTTCACTCTGATTTCGTTATATGTTCGAGGAAGTGAAGCGTTTTAGCGTGGATCCACCATGTTTAATTCATCTTTTGTACTCTGTTTTGAGTTTCTGATGAGTTCCATAAATTCGTTGTTTCAATCATTAAATACATATGGATGAGGAGCATAGACAAAGCCAAGTATTTAACTTTAATAATCTGAATGTCTTATGTTAGTATGATATGGGAAAATTTGTATCAATAGTTTGGCGCTAGAAACAGGGACCAGAGACTTTGATTGCCATGAGTTGAGACGCCTCTCAAACGCTTTCTGAATGTCTGCAAAAGCTTCTTGTTTTGATTTCCCAATTAGAAGGGGAGAACCAAGGTACTTCTCCTTCTTATCCATATAGGAAACCCCAGCATATCTCTATAAGCTTCACATCTTTCCTTACATGGCGTGTTTATCCATGGTATGTTAGACCATCCTGAGCTTAGGGTGTGGTCTGTTTAAGCCTGTTTAGGATGTTGTATGCTTCTCAGAGAGCTCTGGACAGGCCTAGAGCTTCAATATTCCTGAGATTTTCATTAAGACTCGGATGTCGAGTCGTATCTTTAAGAGGAAATCCATGAAGATGTGTCTCTGTTAACTCTTCACCATGTACCATTGAGAGATCTGGTTCTGATGTCGAGGAATTCGAGGCGATGTCGACATGAAGCAGATTAATGGGTTTAATGTGCTGGTGAGATTATCAGTACTGCACTATGATATCCTCTCCACCGAGAGTTATAAGAGAGAACTCATAGAGAGTTTATTCAGCTCGTAGAACGGGTTGCATTCTGAGCTATAGAGATGTGCCTGAATAGGCAATTGCACTACGATATCATTCTCTCCACCCGGGAGGCTATAAGAGGGAACTCGTAGAGCTATAGAGATCTGCCTGAGTAGGCAATCGCTTCTGGGAAAGGCATAACATAAGGAGATTTACGATTTTATCCCTTCTCTATTTTTCACTATCTACAAATGTCCATCATCTCTATCAGTTTCTTTCAACTGTCGTAGACCGCCAGACCAATACCCCTAAAGTTATTCCCCCGTGTGATGTTTTAATATCTCGAGTAGTATGCAGAAATTGCATGGTTGTGTTGAGTTTGAGTAGGCTTGTGTGGCTATGACTCTGCGGCCAACGCGAGTGTGGCGCCTTTAGAGACACGCATAGTGGGTGTGTAGGGGTGGCCCTGGCTGTTAGCCAGGGCCAGGAGTTCATGGCGCCATGGTGTAGTGGTAAAGACCTTGGCCTTGGGCCAAGGTCGGGTTCTTGTGGCGCCATGCATCATGGCGCCATTATATTAGTTCTACTGCCTTGGCCTTTGGCCAAGGCTAGTTGTGGAACCATAGTCCATGGCGCCACGGTCCTGGGAGACCCAGGCCTTGGCCTTTGGCTAAGGCTGTAGCGTCATCTATGGCGCCAAGATTTTTCGAGGATCAAGCCTTGGCCTGTGGCCAAGGTGACTTTTGTTGTGGCGCCATGATTCATGGCGCCACGCCTAAGGGCTAGTGCTTCTGGAGTTTGGCCAGGACTAGTCTTTTCGTGTTCAAGATATGCCATTTTGGCTATGTTTGTGTGCTTGCCTATGGCGTATGCATGCACCTGCGCTATGGCGTATGCATGCGCTTGTACTACAATGTGCTTCAAGTCATGGCGTGTTTATCCATGGTATATTAGACCGTTCTGTATTTAGAGTGTGGTGTGCTTAAGCCTGTTTAGGCTGTTGCATGTCTCTTAAAGAGCTCTGGACAGGCCTAGAGCCTCGGTGTTTCTGAGGTTTCTCATTGAGACTCGGATGTTGAGTCATATTTTGAGAGGAAATCCATGAGGATGCGTCTCTGTTAACTCTTCACCATGTACCATTGAGCAATCTAGTTCTGTTGTCGAGGAATTAGAGGCGATGTCGACATGAAACAGATTAATGGGTTTATGTGCTGGTGAGGTTATCGGTACTGTACTATGATATCATCCTCTCCACCGGGAGTTATAAGAGAGAACTCATAAAGAGTACATTCAGCTCGTAGAATAGATTGCATTCTGAGCTATAGAGATGCGCCTGAATAGGCGATTGTCTCTAGGCAAGGCGTAGTTAGAGAGGAGTTTTACAATTTTTTCCCTCTCCCATTTTTCACCATCTACAATGGTTCACAGTGGTATCAAAGGGAATTTCTAGTTCATTACAGGTCAAAGATTCAGACATCATAAGATGATGGATTTGATAGCTGATAAAATAAGACCAATAAGACCAGACAAGGGAAAATAAACATCACCAAAAGGGGCTGATGGATTACCTTGCTAAATTGGCTAAAATTGCTAAATTGAAAGAGATTTTTGGTCACAACAATGATGGAATTTTTCTCAATTCAATAATTGACAATAGAATTAGCAGCATCGGTGAGGATTCCATAGAGAAGCACAGACTCCATAGAAATGGTATTAGTATCGGTGAGACCCCAATTTAACAATTTCAATAGGTCGGCAGCAATTTCATAGGACGGATGCTAATTTAAGACTCAAACCTGAGAAGATTTGAACTATGTTGTTGTGATTTTTCAGTGGTCAATAAGGAAAGTGATCGTATACAAACAACACCAGAACAGTGAGTAAGCAAACCTTTGAAGATCGTAGTGGAGAAACATAAACGTTATGTGTTGCAGAAACTTTCTTTGGAGACATATCAGGAAGAGCTGGAAATGTAGAAACCTGTCTCTGCACACGTTTCACCACCACCTCCTGGGTTTGGTCTGTTTGAGCTGCAATTGAGAATCCAAATGTAAAAGGTATCAGAAGAGGACTAAGAAGGCAGTAAGACTGCACATAAATTTAATAAATAGAATCATGTCACAAATTCTTACTCAAGGTCAAGGTCATAACTCAAATTTTATCAAATCCTCATGTGTGTAATGCAAAACATAATACAAATTCAAAGAACTTTGAAGAACATAAATGAAATTTCAGAAATTGAAATTGAATTCTCGAAATTCGTCTTACCAAACACAGTGTTAGTAGGGTTCACGGCAGCTTGGTTCACAGCAGCATCTCCTATAAAACGTTGAGACTCCATAAACGCAACACATGAAGGAGTAGTTCTAATCCCTTGATCGTTAGCTATGATCTCTACACGGCCGTTCTGCCATACACCAACACATGAATATGTAGTACCCAAATCTATGATCCAATATATGAAGAACTAATATTATTCACAAATTTAGTCTTCTAACACTACTTGTTAACCATATATTTCTACCTTCTGTACTGTAGTTCAGTTGATTAAATTTCTTCTTATATGATTGAACATCAATATCTCAATAGAGAATTTCTTCTTAACCATATCATCTTTGTTGTTACTTTGTTCTGGATTCACCATGTACAACAACAACAACAAACCAATTGTTAATACAAATATCCAAGAACATCTCTATTTCAATAAAATTTAGAAGCCAATAGAACTGAGCTGAAGATACCTAATTATAACCCAAAATTGAAACCTAAAACCTAATTCCAATAGACAGTCTCCAAACGTGAATAAAAATTTAAACCTAATTGAATTCGAAGTAAAACTTTCCCTATTTTTGATTATAGTGATGAATCAGTACACAAATACAACTAACGTGGTTATGAAATACTGCGATTACATGATGAAATCATCCATGGAACAACTTTGAGATACTGGGCAGAAAAATCAAGGGTTTAGCCATAAAAACAAAATCGAGCAAAACCCCTAAAATTTTGGAAACCCTTGTTTTCCAATTTGCAAGACTTAATCCTTTCATTAAATTGGGGTTTGGGAATCCTACCTTCATCAGCAACTTTTCAATTTTTGGAGAAATCTATAGCTAACTTATTAGTTTAAAAAAATCAATGAAGTAACATCTTCATCAATGGAGCTGAAGTTGAGGCCTGGTTTTTGATATGGAGAGTCGAAGAAAAACAAAGGGAGAAACAGAAATAGGGTTACGGGTAAACTAAGATAGAAATAGTTACGGGTAAACTAGAGTAGTTAGAGTTGGGTTTGTTGGTCTGGTTAGTTCGAGTTGTAGCAGTTGAATCGCTGACCATATCGGAGCAAAACTCGGTACAAACATAAGCTTACCTTTTCAAACACGTTGAATAGATAGTGATATTCTTGGTAAACAGTAAGATACTGTTACCGTTTTCTCATTTTATTTCTTTCTCCAAAAAAATTAGTTTTCATATTTTCTCTTGTTTGCCATATTGAAATGAGCCCTAAATTTTTCTATTAATAAATAAAAATTATTTTTGTATAACCCTTGAGCAAGGCTAGGAAATCAAGAGATACATATTCTTAAGATTCGTTTCCTTACATCGACAGAGTATTAGTTTCAAAAATTTAATGTTTCCTTGCTATTTTATTTCTTTCTCCAAAAAATCTCGTTTCCATATTTTTTCTTGTTTGCCATATCGAAATGAGCTCTAAATTCAACGGTGTAAGATTTTTAAAAAAAATGTGTAAACGGAGTATAACAATTAAATTTAAATTTTCGACCAATCACGATCCATACCTTAGTTACCCACGTGGGTGAACGAAGCATATTGATTCACACCCATTGATCTTAAAGATTTTAAAACACCTGAACGGCCGAAAATGTCCAGCCAATCAAAAATATGATTATAAAATGTCCGGCCAATCACGTTCTAAATTTTTTTCACCCAACCAATAGAAAAATAAGTAACGCTCCAGTTCAATGTGGAGTGAGGGATGGTATTGAGTGTTTAGTTTGTTGATTTTGATCAAAACAATTTGGTAACACAAACTTGTAGATATAAGCTTCAGGTCAGCTTAAGAAGAAACAACCCGAACAAAAACTTGAACTCGGGAAAGTTACCAACATGCAACAATTGTTTGTTTGAGGTATCATATAACTGATATGACAGATCTTCAGTTTTATGTATGCTCTAAAATTGGTACCACAGCTTAATTTTTACAGTCAAATGGGAAAAAATAGAAGTATTACATAAAAATATAGAAGATCAAATAAGATCACTTATTGTTGGTAGAGAAAAAAAACCTTGCACCGCAAAGGCTTTCTTTCTAGCCCTAGATATCATCAAAATTGTTACCTATCATCCTATATAAGTTCAATTTTGACAATCATAATATCCTGCTTGGTTTGTGGTTTATGGCAAGAGATAAGTACATTGTTATCTTCTAAGACATTACCATCAACCCACCACAGCTATATTTGACAGTTTACAAACATGTGAAGAGTTCTTTAGAAGGCTCAAACACTTTAACTAGATATATCAACTACTTAACATGCACCGAACATTGCTGCCGACGTACTTTCTTTTTCTTCTCAAACTCAGGCTCCTGCAGGAATCAGACAAAGGATTTTGGGAACAAGGTTTTAATCAGCACAAGTTTGTAAAAACAACCAATTCCAAGACAGCTTAAGTGTATAGTAGTACCTGTGGGTCGAAGTTTGGAACACGAACCCTCTTGGAACCATCTGCCATGCGTTTGCATGGGAAGATATCATCTAAAGAGGCAAAATCATTGCAGACCTACAAGACAAAATTTAGGGTGGATTTAAATGTTGGAAAGTTTATTGGGGAGAGAAGTTGAGCATTATGGTATTTGTCAAAAATTCAAATATCCATATTTTCTCAGCCTATATATAATACAAGCAGTGATGAAACTTTTGCATATGCGAGCAATCACTTCAAGTTGGATGTAGTTCATAAGGCGAGTCCAGGGAATGAGACCATTTGATATACTACATCCATAACTAATGGGCGACATCTCTATCTTTTATACTAGTTGGATATAGTTCATTAGGCGAGTCCAAGGAATGAGACCATTTGACATACTACATCCATAACTAATGGGCGACATCTCTATCTTTTAAATTACTAGTGTGTCCTGTAGAGACTACGAGCATATTTGGGACAGAAAAGATCCTTTGGAGTGGGGGAGCGGGTTGTAAGCAAGAAAATATCCCTCTGTCCAAATGTTAGGCAGGTCATTCTGATAGGTTGCTCAACCATACAGATATAGTAAGATGGAAAGAAGTAAACTAAAATATTGACCCCCAACCACATCGAAGAGAAAAGAAAAAGCATTTATAACCCAGCAAGGCAATATCAGTTACCTGGCTCTGAATTGCTCCCACCAAAGTTTCCTTGCATCCAGAAGCATGCACACTTTCAAGATTAGGACACTGAAGCAACAACCTCTCTGCAAATAACGTGAAAAAACACTCATTCAGATTTTCAGTCTATGAAATGCTGGATGCTGGATATTTATGAAGAGAAGGTCAAATCAAATACCTGGTTGTAAATTTGTACAAGAAGTTAGATTGAGATCATTAAGCCCCGGACAGTTCAGATAAAGAGCCTGCATGTGGAATTTGACAGTCAGAAACCAAATAGGAGAAGCTTGAATCACTGTAATCCATAAAGCTGAGCTTACATCTAAACCAGAACAACCCCAGAGACTAAGCTTCTTCAGACTTGCATGTTTGATAATCAGCTTCTGGTTCATAACGTGTGGCTTGATGTTCGATAGTTCCAGCAAACAGTTGGGTTTACCATCTTTGTTGTATTCCCTGATTGAGCTTTTATTAGCATTTACATCTTCAAGTTTGGGATCACATAATGTCATTCCACAGTCCATAAGTTCAAGATGGGGCAATTGAGCAGCGGCAAATTGAATACCACCTAATCCGGTGAACAGATAAGCAAATAGAAGCTGGTGAGAAACTGTTCACTACTGCAGCATAATTAAGGAAATTTGAGTAAGGTTGTAAAAGTTTACTTGATGTAATATTAGGACAGAGAGCAAGGAGGAGTCTACATAGAGACTCAGATAACTCATTGCAGATCATCCCAATGCCACTGTCGCTGATGCTTGACCTGAAACCGAAAGTGGAGTATTAGAATCCTTCCAATTTAAAAGAAACTGTACTTGCACAATTACTACACCTATGTTCAGACACTCCTATTAAGAATCTTAAGACAAAATCTGGTGTAGAGGAGTACCAAAGTTTACACTCATCATCTCTACAACCCAAAAAACTTTTAAAACACAAATTCAAAAACTATCATGATATACAGTTTACATGTGCAATTGTGCACTGTCCTTTCATTATCTATTTAATGGCAGCTGGACCAAGTATGAGAACCTACCCACTCAGGTCAAGAAGCTCAAGATCTGGATAGGTTGAGGTGATAGATGCCACAGATGCATCTGTGATTCCTGAACCAAGTATGAGGGAGAGCATACGCAGATAGCTACATAACGACGAACCAGAATGTTAACTGAGAGTATACTTCAACATAGCAGCTACTCTAAAACCTACATTGAGCAATAACAAACCTCATATTTGCAGCAGTCAATGCAAGTACAGCATCATGAGACAGTCTGAGGGATGCAATATGAATGTTTTGTAAGTTCGGGCAAGTCCTTCCCAAAGAATCCACCATGGTGGTGAGATCAGTAGAATCATTTTCTTGGCGAGCAAAATCAAGAGAAAGCTCCTTTAAATTGGGGCAGTTGAAAACCTGAAAAGATGTACAGAAAGTTTTTTATTGAAGCAATCCACATTCAAGAAAAATAACAGAACATATCAGATGGAAATGAAATGCCATGGGAAAGAAAAACAAAGCTTGTAGGGGCAGAGGGAATTTACCATCTTAGAAAGACAATAAAGGTCTGAAATCCAGAGTGTTGATAGACTTGAAGATGACAGTGTAAGAGAACCCAAGTTGGAACACCCCTCAATCTTAAGGCTTGTAAGAGACAGCTTATCAGCAACAAAGCGACTCAATTCATCCCTGATCATAGTAATCAGAATGAGAATCTTAGAACTATGCAATTCTTGGTCAGTCTAGTACCAATTCTGTGTCAGAATTCAAGGATTTAAAACTAATGTTGTTGACTCAAAAGGGGATACTAGTTTCTCTTCAGAGAATACATAATAGATACAATGGAAACCCACTAAAGAAATTTAGTGTATGGATTATGCATCACAGACAAACAGATCCAAGTCAAATTAGAATAACAAAATAAACTCGTGACCAAAAATGTTACGATCTAACAACATTCCTGTAAACATACAGATCCTAAGATCCAGATTACCAATAAGTTTCAACTGAAAAGGGGAATTGCCTGAATACAGTTGATATTTACCCAGTAATTCTATTAATCGCCTTATCCGTTGTACGAATCTCCATGGATTGTAGATTAGGACATGAAAATGCTATGCAAGCAAACATCGTTGAATCGACATCACTGCATCACAAAATCAAACCCCTCAACTAAACACTCGAAAAAATTCATCCCCAAAAATAAATAAGATGAAATCGAGATAAATAAATAGAAATCAAACCTTTGCATAGTAAGAGATAATCTAAGTAACCCGGTACATTTCTGCAAAACAGATCCAATAAACCAAACTTTAGCTCTAACAGGAACCCTAAGTCTAAGTTCCTCTGCCGATTTCCAAATCTTCCTCGAACAATCTCTCCATCCTTTACAAACTTTTGCTGCCGATAGTAGAGCTGGCGGAGGTAATCTTCGTAAAACCTCCCATAGACAGCTCCCTCCAGGAAATCCAGCATTCCTAAATTCCTTCACCGTCATTCCAGGTACATCTGCAACACCTGGATGCTTCTGCAGCTGTTTCTGCTCCAGCTGCTGCGGGGTCTTATGATCTTGATAATACTTCTGACTCTGCTGATGCGGCCGATAGGGATGAGGGTACTTGAGATGGTGAAGATTGTGATTGACTTCAACATCATTTTCAAAATCTTTATGATTATCATCAGATCCAGATTCGTTATCATCGACAACATCATCGAAAGAAAGAGCACGGCGGAGATGAAATGGAGGTGGGTTTCGAGGATGCAAAGGTGTTGATAAAATCGATGAATCGGCTGTTGATGGCGTCGCTACCGCCACTGCTACTGTATTACCACCACCACCGCCACCATGATTATTATTATTATTGCTACTGGTAGTATCAGTAATATTTGTATTACAAGAATGCCCTTTTTTAGGTTGTCCACATCTACCACACATATAGTTTCCTCTTCTCTTTGCTCGTCTTAGATCTGAATAACTCACTGGTGTTGTCGCCATGGAGAGTGGACTTTGTGGTTGGTAGTATTGGTGGTGGATTTGGGATTGCTGGTGGTGGTTGTTTAGGTTTTTTTCCATTTTTTGGTTTTTTTAGGGCCGCGGACGGTGGGGACTGGGGATATCTTTGGAAGGGGGGGTGAGAGAGAGAGATTGGGAAATGAGGGAAGAGGGGGAGAAATAAAGGATTCGATGGAATGGAGGGAGAAAGGCGCGGGAGATTAGATTGGTTTCGCGCCACTGTTTTAAAAGAAATTAGACTAGCACGTGACTGGTTAATGACTAAAACACCCTTTTAATTTAATTACAGAAATATTCGGCCGTTATTGTACTTGCTGTAAGAACGGTAATAAAAGCAAGTTGATACGGTAAACTCGGATCAGTAGAATATTGGTGAATAAGGTTTGGGTAGATGTACACGTGGATATGATGGGGGCTTTGTGCTATTGGACGATTTGGATTGAATCGTAGGTGGGCATATATGAGATTTTGTGTACTGAGGTAGGGAATTTGTACATGGAATTAGATACTATTCTAGAAAAGAAAGTACTACGAACATTGCTTTTGTAGAGCATTAAAACGGAGGAGTAGGTGACTTTTTAGTTATTTGATAAGGGTAATCATGTCTTTTTTGCAAAATGAAAATTTTGTGGTGGCGGTTTTTATGACCCAACAATGGAAAGAGATCGGTAGATGAAACCTAGATAACAGTCTGAGATAGAGTGGAGATTTATGTATAGTTACTAGAAAACCCTTTTTAATTTTGCTGATGATCTATATGTTTTTGAAGAATTAGGTGCAATTATTGATGATGGGATGGGGAAAATTGTACATTGAATTGCAAATCTCACAATTATTTAAGAGATTCGGTGTGTCATCAAAAATTTATGGTGGCTGAGGACAAGCTAGCGTTAATCTTTGCTGGACCTTTTTTTTTAGTAGATAAACAGGGTTTAGCCCTGGAGAAACAGAACCTAGTAGTTTGTCCTGTCATTGTGAGGAAATGAGTTTAACAGAGAACTAACTCCATTTCCCCCCATGACTAACAAAATTGTGAAGAAAGACAATACAAAGGTAGACATACAGGATTTGACACAGTGATTTTCCAAAGAACCGAATCTCGTAACCAGAATCTCGTAACCAGAATCACGTAACCAGGATCCAATAACAGTAGTCGGGCCATCGAACGGTAGCAATAACACTAAACTAACAGTAACATCCCGCATACCATGTACGGGTGAGCTTGGAACGATGGAACATGAACCACAGCTCGGAAGAACATTTATAACATCCCGCATACATACGGGTGAGTTTGGACCGTTAAAGATTGATCCACAACCCGGTAATTTTTGTGATAATCAAACTGATGAAAACTCATCAAATCCACAATACCAACAGCCCAGATCACAGCTAATGGAGAGATTATCATATTCAAGAGATCATCACCCCTATTTTGCGAACAAAATACCTGCCGGAAGTGATAATCTCCGGTTACACCACAGCCTTCCTCCCTAGTTGATGAACCAAACACCCAGATAAGCTTGCTATGAAGAACAAGAACTCTGCAAATCACTTTTATTACAACACAACAAATAGAACTAGAAGGACCCCCAAACAAACAGCAAAACAAGCCATTCACAAGAGGATACCTGGATAAACCAGATCCATACAAACTAAACCTGAAATTATTAAAAATGACACTATAATAAAGCCGACGCAACCACCATAGACAAAGAAGAAAACAAATCTGCTTCGCTTTGGAGGAGGAGCATAAAGAGCTATAGATGTTGCTGATGCTTCGATTAGAACATAGATCGGTGTTGATTGAGATACAGATAAGCTCTGATTTCATCCACGAGCAAAACTTCTCTAAATCAAACCCAGATCCAGAAAACCAACCCCAAAAAAATGCAAGAACAAACCTAAAAAAGCCCTGAAAACCTACCAGTAAAAAGATAAACAGAGCAAATTATTATAACATAGAGAAGAAGGAACTTGGGTTAATGGTTGACCTTCTCGAATCGACTCCTAAGGAGCCAATCGGAGAAGAAAAGTTTCAGCCGTAAAAAGTTTTGGACGCTCTGTTTTTTTTTTTTAGAGATAAACTTTTTTTAACGCGTTTGGCCAAAAAGGTGATTTTTTTATCTTTGCTAGACCATAAAATGGTGGATGTCTCATGTCATTGTGGTTATTGGTGTTAACAGATTTGGTTCCACTTACCTATAATCTGGGTTGCATACCGACGCGGGGACGCGGACGTGACACAACACAGACACAGACAGGCGAGTTATCAAAATCAACAGGTCGCAAACACTTTATGAAATCAACAATATTCCATATTAAAATAAAAGGAAGGATCAATTTAAAATAATAGAAATCAACAATTTGAAGCTAATTTTTTGGGAGCATGTTCTTATTATAGAGTTTTATGTTCATACCAAAAATGAGTGCATTTCAAGATGTATAACACCACCTTCTACATCTTTGAAAACTAACTGTTGGTTAGTTTTTTGATTCAACGGTTAAAACGACAATTGGTAGATGGTGGTTCTATGCATATCGGAATGTGCTCATTTTTGGTATCAACATAAAGCTCTATAAGAAGAACGTGCTCCCAATAAATTAGCTTCAAATTCATTGTCGTTTGGAAGTTATCAAAAAAATTGCGACACAATGTCAAGATAGTGTCATTTTAACCATGTCACAGGATCCTTCCTCTTAAAATAAACCTTGCGTCATTGGGGTAGACTTTTCGGCATTAGGGCAGACCACAATCGGTAGCTCATCAGCTACCGAGTAGTGTTAATGAAGCTACCGAATATGGATTAACACTACTCGGTAGCTGATGGAGCTACCGAATATGGTCGATAAAAGTCTGCCTAATGATTTTCAGTCTGCCCCAATGAAGCCAGGAAAATAAACTTCCTCCGTTTCATTTATACATGCGAAATTTTCCATTTTCGTGTTTCAAATTACAAGGGATTTCAAATATCAAGATGACTTTTGACCACTGATACCCTTATTAATAATACATAGGCAACTGGGTTGGGAATAAGACAAAGGGTAAAGCAATAAAAAATATGAAAATTTATGAATTCGAAGCAATTTTCTTAATCTAATAGCCTTTTTGGATACACACCAAGAAGTAATTTTTTTACTTTCGAAAGTAAAACAGTCAGAAGTTAGTTTGGCAACATAATTTCGGAATGACTTCTGAAAGCTGAAAAGTTAACTTTTCTGAAGCAAAACATTTTGCTTCTAACTTTTGTAATTGACTTTTGCTTCTTCTTTTGTATCCAAACATAAGAGAATTGATCCCCTCCGCATATATATGTGAAACGGAGGAAGTAGATGTTATGAATTTCATGTCTCAATGACACTATTAAATTGTTGATAAATCTAAATATAGTAAATGAATAAGCATACATACTTGGTTTATATTGAAAATTATGGTATTATTAAACTCATGTGTGGCATATACACGCGTCTCTAATGTGTCTGACAATGAGGCTCGCGTGTCCAAGAGTTGGTCACGAGTTTAACGCGTACATGGCACTAAAATAAGCATGTCCATGCAGCCCAGCCTGTAATACAGTATAGAAAGTCAATGACATGTCGACTACTCAATTAGTCTATTGCCGGTTTGTGGACAACTTATAATAAATATGATAGCTAATGCGAGAGAAATTTGGCAGAATCCTGAGCTTGGTTTTAAAACACGATTTCTTGCTAGAAGGAGTCTATTAAGGGGTCATTGAACAACATTCAGAAATGAAATTTTACAATTACAGATTATCTGCAAAGGGTTAGATCTATTGCAGATTCACTTGCAGTAATATGACAAAATGTCGTGGATGAATCTGATTAAATAATGTACATCATTGCTGGGTTAGGTTAGGTGATGAGAATGATAGTATTGTTGTTTCAACACATAATAGATAAGATGCATATAGTTTTGTAGAGATGAAAGCAAGATTGTTAGCGTATGAACTCATAATAACTAATAAGGTCAAGTTACTAACAATGTTTTTGATTCATAAAATTTTGCCATGTATTGAAGAAGTGTTAATTTTGGTACTAGAAACAAGTTTGGAAATGGGAGTGGTTTCAAGAATGGAAACAAAGTAATTGAGATAATTTAAGTAATACTTCAAATTTCAAAAGTAGTTAGTATCAAAGTGGTTATTCGCCTGATGCAGGGAAAGTGGATTTCTTAAAAGTAGAGTGTTAAATTTGCAGGAGGAAGAAACATTTTGTTATTAAATGCATGTTTACGTATTATCCACCACCTGATAGTACCATAGGTGCTCAAGAAAATGTGGAAAACTTTAGAGCCAAGAAAATGTGCATTTTACTGAATAACAAGTTAATAATGGGAATCAGGCTTCTTTAATCAATGATATGGGTTCTTGTGATCCTTCTTCTTCTTCCACATACTGGTTATTCTAATCAGGAGCTAAATGTTTGTAAGTAGCTTCAAGAGAATACTTATTAGAAAACCAAGATATGATCCGGTCCTTTATGGAAGTATACCGGGATTTAGAGTGATAGAGAGGAGCAGAGTCTCCAAATCAGGTAATGTCAACATGGCTATTGTTGAGAAAAAAAATGAGTGACGGTTTCTTCTTCATTGTTGCATAAAGAATATTTACTGCTAATGTCATTCTTATATTTATTTATATTTGAATTGACTCGAAGAATTTATTTGCAACATTGCCACAAAAATATGTTTAACTTCTAAATGCCATAGCTTCAGCCAGTTCATTTCTTGAACTGAATATTTCTTGTTCTGCATATTCTGAGGTTTAGAGATTTTCTTTACACAAAATTGGTAGTGAATATACCACATTTTGTTAGAGTTCATCTGACCTTGTCTGTGTCATCCTTAGAAATTATAACTGTAATAATCTGCTAGACTTGATCTTGAATGAATGATGTATTTAGTTTTTCAACATTCCTGGTATAAGTTGTTAGAGCATAGCTCGGTTGGCATTGGTATTTCCAGCCATTCGTCAAGTTTAGTTGCCAAAACTCAATACTTGATTTAGTCTATAATATCATTCTCGGACTAGGATAGACTAGGTGTTCAGACGAAGATAATTTGAAGATTGAAGACCGGAGCTTACACATTTGATATCTACTGTCTGAAAAGACGTGGGTACCGAGTAAGGGTGTCAACTGGTATCCGTTTACCCGGAAGCGACCGAACCGGTTTCCATATCCATTAGTAATATTACTATCTGATGGGTATTACCCGATTATGACCCAATATAATCGGATTTTAAACGGGTAATACACGATAGGTACCCGGGTATCGGGTGCCTGGTACAAATGTAAATATCATAGTCTTGAGGGTTAATTTAGCCATTATAAATGGTTAGGTTATTTTTTAATATATTTTTTATTAGAAAAAATGAGATAACAATTTTATGTTTTAATTTTCAGCCTTAAGTATCTCTTTATTTCACGATGATTCTTAAGATTTTTCATTCCAAGATCTCAAAATAAGATCACTAAAGCTTTAAGAGTCTCATTTCTACATCCATCTCTTAAAATTGACACAGTGTTCTTATATATTTAGTATTCTTCACAACTTTCTTAGTTGGTCTCTCATAAGATTTCAATAATCATGTAGTTGCCCAGATTCAAGTGCATTCAATGAATATCCAAGATTCGCGAGAAGAAAGATTCTAATTGCAATAGAATTATCAGTCATCACATCTCAAATTAATTTATTCTTTCAGTTGTGACGCAATCCTTGTGACTGTACAAGGGTTAATTATCTATCTGGTTCATGAATAAAAGTTGGTGGTGTACCTTGGTATCCTCTCATTTTCATATTTGAAGTAGTTTTCCTCTACTGAACTTGTAGTTGGTAAAATCCCCATAGGTGAGATTTTACCAATACACCCATACTTAAATACCTAAAACATGCCATAATGCGTATATTACAAGTAAAACCGTTGTTAACATATATATGATCAAACTTAGACAGATATATGAGATAGATTAGAGTAATGACACCATAAGTATAGTACGATTGATAAATAAACATTAACTCTCAAACTCAACATGTTATTAAGTGAATCCTTGCATTATTCTCACCTTGCCAAGGATAATCTCTCTACAAAGTGTCAAGTTCTTCACTAGTAATTGAGCCAAGGAGAGTAAGAAGGATTATTTATCTCTCAATAGATCAACCCTAGAGTTCACTTTTCCAACCCCTCTCTCAGTTGTGATACATGGCCTTTTATAGGCGCTAGTTACATGGTGGAATACAGCTAATACTGACAATATGACTCTGACACTATTTGTCCATTTCCGCCAACCTTCAATACCGCCGACCTTCCTCAATGCTTCAACGCCCTTCGCCCTAGATTGGATAAGATCGATGACTCGAACCCCACTGAGTCAATAAGTCAGCTCTGACAATCCGACCGTTCTGACCCATAATAAATGCTCAACCAATCTTAGCAGCTTTTGTCGGTGACGTGCCATTATCGCTGTCTTGAGTATGCCGCTTTATCTTTCCTCTGATACATGCCGCTCTTCCCTTACTCCACTCAGCGCCTTCTTCATCTGGGTGGTAACCGCTGAAGGTTGTTGTTATCGCCATTCTTCACTTCTATGGTAGCCCTCTTGTACAAAATCACTTCTTGAGTGCCCTTAATGGGCCAAGGCATTTTCTACACTCACATTTTGCCTCTTTCATCTTCAAAGACTTTAGTCGCCGAAGATGAAACTCATTTTCATGCTGAAAATGCCAGCGGACCCTTATATTAGCTAGATTCTCTCCACGTACGATTATATGTCGTGAATCTAGGGCATCCCTTTTGACCTGACACTTGCTTAGCCGGTTGACGTCCTTCCCCTATAAATACCCCATCTTCTCCATTTCAGCCCTAATTCTCCTTCTCAAAAATTTTCTTCACTCTCTCTTCTTCAGAGCTCTGAAACCAAAACCCTAACTGCCGCAAACCGTCGCTGCACCACCGTAAACCACCATTTTCCGCTTCTTCACCACTTCCTTTTAGTGTAAAAACCTCCAATAGTTACTGTTTCACTATTTCCACCACCAAAACTCACTTTTTACCCACTTTTCTCCTGCTCCGGTGACTTTTCACCTCTGCACTTTCCGTTTTCCGGCTAACCTTCATCTTCTCCGATCTTTTAATTTGTTGTCATGGCGTCCACTGACTCTTCCTACGATCCTAACTCAACTTCACAAAATCAAGGGTCTAACCATGAGGACGCTGAGTCTTCTTCATCTTCTCAAAACCACGAGTCTGGTGACTAAGAAACTTCACAGTCGCCGACCCATAGCAGGGCCAAAAGGGTGTCTTGGGGTGACGACTGGGATGGATATTGCAACAAGTACCATGCAACTACTCCAGCACTTAAAATTTTGCCACTAGACGGCGTCACTACCTGTTCTGAAAAGCTTCTCTTGGAGCACATCCGCCAAGAAGGTCAAGGCGAAAGCCGTCTAGTTATTGCACTAGGCCAAATCAAAGCTGGGTATCAATTTCCTCTTTACGATCTCGCTGATCCCTTTCTTCTTCAATTACTGATGCATGTGAATAAAAGTCCCGCCCAGCTCTCCAGCAATTTCATTCGTATATTGTATGAGTGGGTTGCCCGCCGAAAACGCCACACTCTCTATCCAAACATCACCAGGAATCCTGCCTTTGTTAATAAGGAGTTATATACTGTTGAGAACTTCAAAGATCAATATCAAGTGAAGCCTAGTCTGAGAGCCGGCGAGCCTTGGTTGTATCGTCTTGAATCAAATAGAGGTCTTGACAACAGCAAGAAGTTCCTAAGGGATGTTGACAAGAAGACTTCTACCGCTTCTAAACCCTCAGTCCGCCATAAGTCTGAGAATCATTGGAACGACCTTCCCTGCCAGGTTGAAGGACCTTGGCTCAAGGGTTGGGAGGATAAGGATAGAACCGTTGTTCGTAAAGCTTTTCTTCCCGAACATTCTGCTCTAGCCAACCATAACTTTTGGTCTGTCCGCTGGGATGAAGAAAACCAATACCTCAAAAAGGACGGCGAGTTTGTCGTTACTGACAAAGGACATTGGGTTAAGAAACCTGAGTTCTGCAAGCCACCTTTTAAAGGAGGGAAAGGCACAAAAAGAAAAGGAAAAGATGGAGATGTTGTTGAGGTAACAAACATTTAACTATTGTCTTTTAGAATATATATATATTTGCCTCTGTTTGTTATCTGAACAGATGGCGATGGCTTTTCCTTTTACAGCCGGCCTCCAAAAAGTCCAAGCCAGAGAAGCCCATCAACGCTATGGATCGTGTAAAAGCTGCACTGGCCACTCTTCCTGGCATGGGTCACGTTGCTGCTGTGAAACAAACTGATTCTAAATCTAGTGCTTCCAAAGGCAAGGCTGGCGACACTGCTTCAAAGACAAAAACTCCCACAGTCAAAAAAAGAACATCGTCAAAGAAGAAGGGTGATACAACAGTTACTGCTGTTGTCAACGATTCCGTCATCCAAGACCAAACTAAGGGAACAACTAAGTCAAATCTGGCTGCCAAACCGTTGAAAGAGACGACCACCACTCCTGCTATTCCTACTCCCCCAACAACGAGTCTAAAGCAACCAACATTGGGTGGTACCGCTGAAGAAACCACAAAAATCACCACACCTCTATCTTCTCTTATTCATTCTAGCAGTGCTTCAGAACAACCACTGGGATCTACTTCCGGCGGTAGTGCTCAGCAAATGCTTCAGCTGCTATCTCTGGATACCTTCTTGCAGAATTCTAGTCATGCCGGCGTCACAGAGAATCAAACTCCTCTTAACAAACTAGCAGATTCTTTTGCTCAACTGATTACCCAAAATGAATGTGGTCCTAACACACTCTATCTTGAATCCATGAGCAAGCTAAGTACACCTGGACTTGTCTCCAATCCTGATGAACTGTGTATTGCTGTATCTCATCTCACTCCACATGATCAGCTATGTAGCGCTGTCCTGGTAATTTCTCTGCCTCAGTTACTTGATTACTTCACCCGCTTTTCTTTGTAGGTGTATTAATCTCTTTTTATCTTATTTTAGGAGTTCCAACGTAATTTTGGCAACATCACTCTAAATACCAGACTGACTGATGAAGTGAGAGAGCTACGGAAAGCGAAGGCGTCCCTGGAACATCATCTTGAGAAGGAAAAGAAAGAAGTATCCCGGTTGCGCCTGTACTATGGTAGTGAGCAGAAAGAACATGAGGAACTCAAAGGTTAGTCAAAATTTCTTAGTATTTTTACGAAAATCAAATTTTATTTCGTTGTCCATTTTTGCCCAACTTCTAGTCGTTGTCTATTATAAGGTCGCCAACAACATCATGATAATCACTTAAGGCGGGTCGAAATTGAGATTGACAAGCTGACTAGCGCTAACGCTAAACAGCGTAATATGTTGCTCGATTTTGACCAAAAGCTTAGATGGTACCGCCGAGAGTTGCGCCATGTCTCTGACCTTAGTGTAAATCTTGATCATCTTCTTCAAGTATCCAAAGCGGACGTGGAGTGGATTAAAAGCGAACGTGATAACGCCTCTCGTTTAGCGGAACTAGAACGTAAAGCTAAGGAGAAAGCTATTGTGGACCATATCAAGATAACCTCCCAACTAAAGGATAAGGAAGCCGTCATTTCTCGCTTAGCGTCTACGTTAGTTTGCCGAACTGCTGAAAGAGATACCGCTCGTGATGAAATTCAACGTCACAAGGATTTCGCCCAAATCCATGGAGATCGTGCTAGGCAGTTAAGTGAAGAGAATAATACCCTTAGACTCAGGATCAAACAAGTCGTGGGTCCTTGTTCTGATCAAGAAGTTTTAAGTAAATTGGATGAGATAAATGTTGCCAGGAAGGGCATTCATGAGTATGTTAATGAGCTAGAAGGTAGTTTTCTAGGGTTTCATTTTCTGCCTACCGAATTCCCAACTTATTGTTGCCTCAGTGTTTAAGTTGTTTTCTTCTTGATTTTCAGAGAAGTACAACGGTCTTGAGTCTCGTCTGGAAGAGAAAACCGCCACCTTAAAAGAACATGAAGGATGCACCTCCAGAATTACTCAGCTAGAGGGGCAGGTGAAAGAGCATCAGTCATGTGGAGATATAATGCATGAGTTGAGAACAGAACATTTGCAATGTACTGGCAAAATCACAAATCTGGAAAATGAAGTTAAAACTTTCCAAGATTATAAAAAGAAGTTTGAGGCTGAATCTTCCAAGTCTAATAATCTTCAAAAGATGCATGACCACCTCCAGTCTGAGTTAAACCTTGCCAAGAATCCGCTCAAGAAAAAGAAGAGAAACATGCCGCCGATGTGAGGATGAGTGGTTTTCTCGCTATTCAAATGTACTTGGCCACGTTTTGCGCATGATGTAGATATTCCAGCGGCATATGCTCGTGACCGCCTTCCTCCTGGCATGGATGCTGCTCCTTCTGCTGCTGAGAATAAGGATAGTGCCAAAGATACTGTTCTTGTAGATAGCGGGTCAGATTTTGAAGAAGGAAGTGAAGGTGGTGAAGATGAGGACGCTGAGGATGATGTCCCTGGAGATGGTGAAGATTTAAATCCGGGCGGCGAGAATTTCCATCAGGATGGCGGTAAAGACGCTAATATTGATGATGACCAGAACGCCTCTGAGACTCAAAACCAAGTGTAATTTTAATAGCTTTTTGTTCTAGGTTTTCTTGCTTGTGACAATCATGTGATACATTTACTTCTTCAACTCTTTTGTTGTAAGACCTTAATGAATTCCTGTTTTTCTATATATGCGTACTTTTAGACATTTGAGTTTTTTCTTTTTCTTTATGCCGCCGGTATAATCAAATCCACTTTGGTTTCAATGATGAGCTGACAGTTATCTCGCTAACCACATCACAGCCTTACATTATACATTGTTACTTGTGCCCGCCGGCGATCCATTATAAGTGGGGTGGTTAACCATGATAGGAGTTTTATATTTTTAAGCCATCACTTACAGATCAACACACTACACCAAATTTGGCGAATTGCCACACAATTTAGCAACGGTAATGCTGCCGTTGCTATATAGCAACATGGATGGGCCGTTGCGGATTTTTGAAACGGCCCAGCTTTTGTTGCGAAATGCAACACTTTTCATTTTGCGCATGCGAGATACGCGTGTGACAATAAACACCTTCCCACACTTTGGAAATGAAGTGTGCAAAAACAACGTGTGTCATTGCCTTAACTATGTGTCGATCTAACCCTATCCACATTTTCATTTCACTTCACATCAGAGTTTCTCACAGAAGCAAGCTGCAAGAGAGAAAAATTTAGGGTTCTTCACCTGAGAAGTTTAGGGTTCAATCGAAATGGTGTTCATCTCTGTGATGCTGCAAATCGAAGAGAACTTGTGGTTTTTATCATCGCATGGTGTTCATCTCTCTGATAATCAATACCAAACCCTTATGGTTTTGGTCGTCGGTGAAGAAGTAGGTTTGGACCAAATCTGTGAGTTTCTTTGTTCTTTCTTTCTTAGGGTTTTAAAGTTATTTTTCGTGTTTATGTATTTCTTTGTTTCCTGTTTAGATCCATTTCGGGGATTTAGGGTTTCGTTGGGTTTTCTTGATATTTGATTTGGGGTTCTCTTGATTTTGATTTTGATTTCGATTTCTCGACAAAGAAATCCCCTGGAAAGACCTACAATAAAAGTCTATGGTCGTTCTTGCTCTCAGGTAAAGAATCTCTGACCCTATTTCTATCTTTAATTAGGATTATTATTTCATATTCAAGGTGTTTGTAGAAATGCTGGTTGATACAATGATGCAATGATTATTATTTATGTAATTTTTCTATCTCAGAGATGACTTCAGGGTATGATCCACAATGAGATCTATAAGAAAAAAAAGCATTCCGGTATTCAATTTTGTATTTATTACCTTTGATTTTTGTTTTTTTGAATCAAATTTATGATTGCTCATGTTCATGTTTTGCTCCAATTCTGTTTAGTGAAAATGGCTAAGCATTTTTCTTCCTTGTGTTCTGTTTTGGGTATCATTGTTGGGTGCCTTCTGCTTTCCATTGTTTTTGTTAATGCTTTTATAGATCAAAATGGAGCCGAGCTCTTGGTTTCACCTTCCCGTAAGTGTCACATTTTAGTGTTATACTTGGAGGGATAGACAAAGTTCACATATACTGAAAATAATTAACTTCTAACGGTGTTGTGTCTTTCAACCTTATGAGTACAACTTAGTTTGATCAATTTCATTTCTATTTTGGTTTAATGCAGGAAGTGAATCAGTTTGCCCATGTGGCAGCAGTCGTGATCTTTATGTCAGGGAAGACCTTTGTGAAATGGAAGCTGTGGCCCAGAAATTTGAGAAGGAAGCTGGAATTTCGGATGAGGTTCAACATCAACTAAAATCTGGAAGTGATTTGTGTTTGCAATCAAAGTTATTTCCGGGCCCTGATCAGTCTGGTTATGTTCCATACTGTGACATAAGATTTGAGCAGAATCTCCAAGCTAGAACAGCTACAATGTATCACGTGCAAGATTTGAATAGTGATCCTGATATCTTACCCATGTCAAGAAACAACGAGGAGTATATTAAAACTGAACCTTCTCTTGCTTATGCAGCATCAACTTTATGTTCATTTTTAGAGCCGAAGGTAAGCTCTTTTCATGTAGTTGTTTTTTCTGTTCCTTGAGGATTTAACTTTAGTTAATCTTGTCTCAAATTCTCTCTAACAGGTTGTTCCTGCAAAGGGTTATAAGTACCAATTATTGCATGTAAACCTTCAAAATGTTCCCCATTATATGACAAGTCTTGGAGTAGTACCAGGGACGGTTCTCAGGTGTCTCATATCTCACCCAATGTTGATCAATGTGACGATGATTCTGATACAGAGATATTCAGGGTAAGTTTCTTCTACTTGTCATGTATGCTCAACTTCCTACTTGCCCTGTTTACATGAACTGAGATATTTGTTTGAGAGAATTTTTGACTGATGGTCATTGGTCAGTATCTTGATGAGTTCTTTTAATTGCTTAAGTTCCTACGGTATGTAGACTAAAAGCATATCATTCTTGTTTGTGTTGTTGATGTTGTTGGTTGGGTGCAGGATTAAGTGTTTCAGCGGTTGTTTATTTCATACTATACAAAAGGATTTCACTGCTCAGACTGGGGATACTACGGGAAAGGGCAGTAGCTGAGGTTGGACTTATCCATTGTGATTTTAATGAATTCAACATAATGGTAAGTTTCTATAAACAAACTCATAAAGGAAGCTGTCACTTCTCAGTTATGTGTTTTGAGAGTTCTATAATACCATCAGTTTCTTTAAGTACTGTTATTTCAGAATTTTTATAAACACTGTTCATATTATTTTGCTGTTTATTTTTATAAACACTGAACAAAATAAGAAGGTATTGATGATTTTTCATATGCAACTTGCCAAAGACTGTAAAACAGATAGTCAGGTTATCTAACTCCCATTCGTTGTTGTTTTGGCTTAATGAAGATTGTTGTTGAACTCAGGAAAAGATATTCATGAGGAAACTGGTCTTACATGTAGCGCTGGAGTGGCACCTAATCTCTTGCTTGCCAAGGTTCTATGTTTATCCTTTACCATACTTTGATTTGGAAAATTAATTCCTTGTTTGCCTTCTGTAATAATAATTTTATACTTCATGAATGGGGAAAAATAAATCCTTCTTTGAAAACTTTTGTCTGTCTTTGTAGGTCTGCTCTGATATAAATAAGCCAAATGGACAGCTTGTTTTGCCTAATGATCAAACTGCTGTCAGGACATTTATATCATCACTCCTTATCCGTAACGTATTTTCATATCTAACTTTACATCACTATGTAACTTTTATCCAAATGAATATGAGATAATTCTTGTGATCTTTTGATGAGTAATGCTTGTGAATACTTAGGATGTTTTTATCAAATTTCCATGGAAAGGTTTGTGACCAACCAAATAACCCATCTTGTATGCTTCAAGTTTAAACTCATGATTCTTACTTTGAAATGCAGATTGGGGGCATTGGTAAGGTCACAGAAAGTCTCTTGAGAGAAGTTCTCGGAAGCAACACTTGTGATGAGATGTTGTTGAAAAGGGCATTTCTCTATGCACTATTTTCCTCTTCTTCATCAGGTTGGTTTCTTCCTTTGCTGTTTTTTTTCCTATATATCTTGTATGGACATCTGGCATGCTCAGGAGATTAAGAAGCATTTGATTGTTAGATTATATTCTATCTCATCCTCTGCAAAATGGGACTGCTAGACTGTTTAATGCTCGAGGAAATTCTATAATTGCATGTGTTTCTGTCTAGGTAATGTACGTCTATGGGAATTCAAAGTTCATGACTAGGTTCGAAGTTCTAGATT
>JAJJMA010281361.1:0-20533 GCA_023529015.1 Papaver nudicaule | reverse complement strand
TGTCATATTCACCCATTAATATCTCTCTCCTCTCCTCTCTCTCTCTCTCTGTCTCAAAGTCCCTATCTTTTTTCTCTCCCTCTCTTCACTGCCCCATCACACACATCCAAATTGGACTCCAATGGCCTCTCTTTGTTCCTTTCTATGTCTCTCTAGCTATAAACTGTGTGTGTGTGTGTGTGTGAAGAGTGAGTAATAAGTCCCTCTCTCTGTTGTCTTAGCCCCTTTGTTCTTATAGCTTATATACACCAACTACTATTTAATAAAGAGAGAGTAATATCTCATCAGACATAGAGGCTAGCTCTTTCTCTACCGCCTTTATATTACTTAATAGAAACACAAACACAAGTTAGATCACCAATCAGTAAGATTACCACTAGTACTGTTCATAGATGAAATGAGTTACTATTATTTTGTTAAAACATAACAATTTTTATAAATACCCCATTTTGATTACAACATTTCTTCGCCTTTTCCTTTCTTTTTTTCTCTACCTATCAATCAATCTTAACCTCTTTCCTCTTCACTTTCACAGGTAAACAATTCTTTCTAACTATCTTTTTTGTTGCTTCACTTCTTTCGGATCTATTCTTATTCGAAAGATTTTTGGGTCTTGCTTTAAATTGAAGACTAAAATCTTGAATAGAAATGATCTTCTAGCAACTACTACTCTGTTCTCTAAAAAGAAATGAAATTTGGGACATGGGATTAATGTTTGCTTATTGTTTGATGATGTGTGATCAGATTATCACCACGGATTTCCTAAATCAAGTAACGGAGGCCGAGGAGGTGGAGGAGGAGGTATCTCCGAACAATATCAATATTGGTAGTTGCAGTAGTAGTAGTAGAAGAATGGGAAGAGGAAAGATTGAAATTAAAAGGATCGAGAACACTACAAACCGCCAAGTTACGTTTTGTAAGCGTCGCAATGGTCTTCTTAAGAAAGCTTATGAATTATCTGTTCTGTGTGATGCCGAAGTTGCTCTTATTGTCTTCTCTAATCGTGGACGCCTCTACGAGTACGCCAACAATAGGTATAACAATACACACATTCTCTTAAAAGTGGAAACTTTACCTTGAACAATTAGTCCTGTTTTGATTTGTTTAATACTCTACTAAATGAAACTGATTTCTCGTTTTTTGGGGTTTCTAGAAGTACTAATTATGGACTAATTTAGTTGAGGCTTTTTTCTGTTTTGTGATTTCATTTTTTGTTTTGTTTTGTTTTGTTTTGTTGCTGCTGCTGCTGTGCTAGATCTTCACAGGGAATAATATTTAGCATTATTTTATGTTATGTTATTTAATCGTGATGATGATGATAATCATATAATTTTGTTAAGATGAGCAAAGATTCAGCTGTCTTTCTTACTCTTCTGTTTTGTTTTTGTTAGATAGGGGGGTGGGGGTTTCCTTTTCTTTTGTTTATGGACTTGAGTTTTATCAGTCTCTCTAGTTTGGGTGATAGATCTGTTAAGAGTCTCTCTCTCCAAAAAAATAAAAAAAAAGGAGTAGTGGTAATTGTTTCTTATATGAAATAGGGTTCAATAGAAATCAATCTTTTACCAGTTTCTCTCTCTGAGTGGAGTTTCTTTGCTCTCTTCTTCTTTTGAATAAGTTCCGGTTATTCCTCTACTCTGTCTCCTCAAACCATCAAGTCTCTCCTCTCTCTCTCTCTCTCTCTCTCTCTCCGAGAACCAACCCTAGAAATGTTAAAAAGCTGTCGTTCTCTTATTAGTCCGATTTCTCTTTTTACACTTCCTCAGTAATATGTTATGTCAGTCCATCATCAATCATGATTATCAACGAAAAATAAAAAAGATTTTTGTTTCTTGATAAAGATACTGTTAAATGAAAGAAACCTAGGGTCTCATGTTTCACTAATAGGCTTTTCTTATGAAAATCCCGACTTCTTCTGAATTAGGGTTTAATTAAAATGTGTCAAAAAGTAGGTCTGATCATCAAAACAACTAAATTAAGATTAATTTCTTTTTTTGGACAGTTTATCCTTGTATCAAATCTAATCTTAGCTAGCAGATAGATATAAAGAGTTAGCTTTTGAATTATATTTTTGTTTCTTCATTTTCTGTTTTTTTTTTATTGAATTTTTTTTGGCAGAATCTTTGGTTGCGTCATACACGATTTTACTGTTCTTGTTTATAAATTTTGTTCTGACAAATAAAATAAAAAAGACTTAGATCATGGTTTCTTCATTTGTGATTTACTTTTCGCATACTTTTCAAAATCAAAACCTCACGTTACTCAATTGTTCAAAATTTTCATTTCTTCCTTCTTCTTCCTCCTCCTCCATGATTGGATGGACCTCTCTTCTTTAAATCTACTCTTCTCGAGGAATATGTTTTTCTGAACATCCATGTTTAGAGAAGAACAAAATGAAATACAAAAAACAAAAGAAATTTAAACCAGTTAGGTTAAACCAACAACAACGTCACCTCACTGTACACAATTTCAGAACTTCATTTTTCTATTTTTTAGTTGTTTCTAGAGAGAGAGAATAGGGTTTTGTAGGGTGAGAGAGAAAAGGGGTTTTTACATAACAGAAAGTACGACGACTGCAAACCAATGAGGTTACTGTACTTTTAAGCTTACATGCACGATGATCCGTACAAACGGTGCCAGCCAGATTAAACAAATTAGTTTTTTTTTTCTATGGATAAAAGAATGAATTCTTAGGTTCTTACACAGTGGGTATTTGAGAAATATTACGTGTCAGATATCTAACGGTACATCTGTTATGACCAATCATAATGTCGGAATAGCGCCATCGTGGCAGTGAACAACCAATCACTAGCTCGATAACATTAAGGTAACATCTTTTCGAAAAATGAGGTTTTTTTTCATTACTTTATATCTCCTTAATATGTACGGATATACTATACAGTAGCAGAATTCTTTAAATGTCGGGAATATAAGGTAAGGTGTACTCGTGTCCTTTCGTTATTGGAGAGGATACTAATATTTCATTGGTTGATGTGTAATCCAAAAATGAAACCCTAGCTAGGTTTTAGGAGTAATAGTGGATTAATTTGATTATCCAATCCCAACCGTCCATCCTTGATTACCTACAGTAATGTGCTTGTTTTTGTTCTTCTGTGGGTTTATATTTGGAATGCACTAGGAATCTACTTTGGGTCCTAGCGTAGCATTATTAGGAATCTAGATGTTTGAGTTTTTATTATATATATATATATATGAAATTAGTCGTATATTTTCTTTATATAAGGTCATTTTTGCCTTTAAAAGGATTCTAGTTGGCTTTTGCATTTGAGCTATCTCCGTGTTGGTTTCAAGGGATACCCAGTGTACTGTATTTTTTATTTTTTTCATAAACAATTGAACAATATCTTTAGTAAGTCCACCCAACTTAAAACAATGCGTACAACGTGTGTGTTCAAAATTATACGTTTAAACCAAAAAAAAAAAAAAAACCCCCTCTAAGTTTAGCTTAAATGCTTCATTTTGTTCATAAATTGTAACTTTGTACGGTAGTATAGTTGACAACTTGGTCAAATGATCATCATTAGTATGATATAGTAGTATTATTTTCATTCTTCTTTTGAAAGTATGATATGTGTCTAATTTTTTGAAAGACAATGATCCATCTTTGGTTGCATGAATGATGTTTGTCTATGCATAAACCCAATTAGTTTTCATAGCACACTGTAGAAGAGTCACTGGTAACAACAAGGAGGGAAAAATAGTCACATGACCATGGTGACAGGATAGATTATAGGAATGTGTTCCTTTTAGGTATTTGATGCCAAGTAATCAGTTCAATAATCTGGATTTGTTGATACGGCGAACTAATTAGACCAGTCTAGAAGAAGCGAACATACTCCTAGGATGTCTATAATCATTACTTTACTATTGCTATAAAAAAAAGACACAAATGTTTTTGTAAAGGGATATCTTTGGGTCATATACTTTGTTACTTGCTTTGTTTGTTGGTCCAATGTTCTAATGTAAATGTTAGAACTAGCAGAAATATTTTCTTCATTTGTAGGTGTATATTTGCATATTATGTCTTTTACCAAAGATTAACTAAGTCTTTAAATCTTTAATAACCCTTGTTACATACATGTATAACAGTATAGCTATCATGAAGAGAAAGACAATAAAACATTGTAGTGTATTTATCCAATGCTATCTGAATGCTATATTGGATTGCAACACTGGCAAGGATCAAACAAAGCCAACTCAAATTTGATTATAGGAATTCTCTGGTGGATCACAATTTCTCTGCAGTTCTAACGTTTTGTAAGATGGAACTCACTGATATTTCAAGGGTAATGCTGAAATGAATTTTGAAGCTAGCTTGGGTTGTGTCCAATGTGAAAAGCTTCAAATAAGTCTTGTTTGTGTTTGAAACACCAACTAAAGCCTTTGAAAAATAGTGCCAAATAGCATTAGTTAAATAATAGTGCAGAATTAAACAGAGAAGAAGTGAACTTAGAAGGTTTTGGACCCCCCATAGATTTGTTAGTATTAGAGAACCAGGAAGTATTTGTCTGGCATGTTCAACTTTAATAAACATTTTCTGTATGAATTACCTATGCAGCTTAGTTGCTTCTGGAATGGATTTCATCTTATTTGTGAAATTGATGTAAATTAGCACAGTAGAATTAATCTATAACCTTGAGCCAACCTAAGTGTTTGTAGAGTAGAGGTAGGGCAGTCCATATTTAACAAATAACAAAAATAAAACAAAACACTGGGACGAGGCTTACATGTACTTTGGAGCTAAGAGTTAAAGACGCATTCAAGTAAAAAGAATGTCGAATGGGTGGAGCAATCTCTGTTCTCCACATTGATTAGGAGTACTTGAGTTTGGTCAGTTTAGTCACTTGGACAGGTTGGTTCCTGAAATAATGAATCAGTGTCTTTTTAAGGCAAATTCAGATTCATTAATGTTTTTCCACTAGCCTGGCCTGTGATATCTGTTCTCAAATTAATGAACTTATAGATTGTAGTATAAATATATGTGCAGGTGAGATTTGTCACTTCAAATGATCTATGTTTAGTGACGTAATCAAGGTTAGAGCTGATTACTAGATAAACCGCGATGAAAACTTCTTCTCTCAGAATTAACCTAGACATTTTCAGACGTTACAAGGCTAGTGGTGAATGATTGTTGTACTTCATTTGTGCTACATGATTACATTAGTGCTTTTACTTTAACGTTCGGTATCAACTGAAATGTCAAATTTTAAATGAACTTAATTTACTGTGTGTGCAGTGTAAAGTCAACTATTGACAGGTACAAGAAGACTTGTGCAGATCCCTCCAGTACCATATGTGCTTCAGAAGCCAACACTCAAGTAAGTCAAAGTCTTTTTACTTTGTTTTTTAGCATTACGTCCGTTGTACGTACAAAAGCTTACCTTCTAATGTGTAGTTATTAAAGGTGTTGACAAATTAGGATTTTGCACATGTAATGTATTGCATGTAGGGTATAGCAAGACCTTCTTAACCTTTGATTTCTTTTACCAACATTGATTCAGTTTTACCAGCAAGAAGCTACGAAACTCCGTCAGCAAATCGGGATTTTACAAAACTCCAACAGGTGACATGGCAGATAAATTATCTCACTCATATGTGGCGTAATAGTATAACTCATTTACATTTACTAATAACATGTTTATAGCCTCAGGCATCTAATGGGAGAAGCTCTTAGTTCAATGAGTGTTAAGGAACTCAAGCAGCTGGAAGGTAGATTAGAGAAAGGCATAAGCCGAATTCGGTCAAAGAAGGTAGAAATAGATTGGTCCTTCTTACTACAGTAATATCAACTGACATCTTTATTCGTTTTGGACAGTCTATGTCCATCACATGTAGTTCTTTCACTAACTATTTTCTGATGAACTCTGTTGGGTTTTTATTACCAGAATGAGCTACTGTTCGCCGAAATCGAATACATGCAGAAGAGGGTAACATATTCTGTTCTTTCATAACTTGTTGACAACATCTTAATTAGCTCAGCAGCAGTTGAAGATAATGAAGCACAAACCATTGCAGAGTAGTTGTTCTGGATAGACTCAACAAAGCTCAAAAGAAACTGTGTTAATTATTCTATGATAAAAGCTTCAGAATTCGAAACCGTTCCTGTGTTATGGTGATGGATGACTATGACTATTAGCTTTTCTGTACTGATCTTAGCTTTGCTTTGCATCAATTCACCAGAGTTGTTGTGAATTGATTTAACCAATGAAGGCTATCTATTTGTCTGGCTAGTGGCTCATAATAAGATTACACACGAGGAGTTTACCAAATGATCTTGGGCATCAAGTTAAAAAAACCATTGAAATTAGGAAAGTTATATCACGGTTGGTTGGCGTATAAGGTTTTGTAAGAGCTATTATGATATTAAAGTTATCACCTGTGTATATACAGACTACTGTCTTGCTTACTTACTTTTCTCACTGAGTATCACAAATGAACCTTTAAATTTTGCAGGAACTTGACTTGCAGAATGATAACATGTATCTCCGAGCAAAGGTGCCCTTCTGCTCTCTCTCTCTCTCTCTCTCTCTCTCTCTCTCTCTCTCTCTCTCTCTCATAATATATGATCAGTTTATGCTTTTTCGATATATGCCAGAAATGTTTGCTTTGTGATTGATATCCATATACAGATTGCAGACAATGAAAGAGCTGGACAGCAGATGAACCTGATGCCTGGAAATGAGTATGATGTCATGACTTCTTCTGCTTATGACTCTCGGAACTTTCTCCAAGTAAATAATTTACTTGAATCGGCCAATCACCATTACTCCCGCCAAGAGCAGACAGCACTTCAACTTGGGTAAAAATTCTTGAATGTTACTTCTCATTATACCTTTCTGGCATTCCCAACCAATTTTTACGTCCACAACTTTCATGCTCACATCTAATATAGGAATGAAAGACGTACTAACCACTATTTAGTATAGGAAAAGAAGACACATTCAAACATCAGTCATTTTTTTCTTTTTCTTTTTTTTTGCGGGGAAAAACACGTAGATATGTTACATAACACCATTTTCACTTTCTAAAGAAGTTAGGACTACAATTTAGTGGGCTATTTTATAAATGAACTCAATAAGAATTATCACTCTCGAGGGCTGGTGCTTGATGGTAAAAGAAACCAGCACCTGACTAGAGTCAGTAGACTTGTAAATGAGATAGTTGCTTAGAATTTGATTCTGCCTAAAGTACCCAACTGATAGTTGGCGAATTTGGATGTGATAGTTGGTGAATTCGGATGTTCATTTCTCAACGCTGTAGAGAGTAAGACATATGAGATTACACTCCTTAGGTTATCAGAACCTCTACTATGCATGGTACATACCTAGTTCATATATCAATTGACTTTCTTCATGATGCATCGGTTTAAGTGGGACTTGAGGTCTTCTATGATTTTGGGTACGGAATGGGTTAAATTTGTTATGATCAAATAGACAACAAGTTTCAGTCTAGAATGATGGCAGGCCTCAAGTATAACACGATTTTGAATCAGTAGTAGGCTTTATCAACATCAAAATCCTTTTACGTATCTTCAGACCTTTTTCTCAGACCAAATTATGTAATATATAGGGATGAGCCAAGAACCGTGTGGTCCTTCCTCTATATGGACCAGCCAATGGATCTGTGTCACTTGTGCTGATTAAAAACCTGTTTGGTTATGGCATTTGTTTGTTTACCATGTGAGACAAGTAATGGTTGAGTGGTCCACCTGGTGGAACTCTTTATGCAACTGGAGGCACTCATATCATAATTCTTTACGATGTAGCAACTTCACTACAGTAGTAACCCGAGTTGTAAGCTTAGTTTATCCAAAATGTTTTTCAGAGCGAAGTACGAAGACATCAAACCATTGCAATACAGTAGCTTTGATTATGGAGGCGAGGAGGCTTATGGAAGTTAGACATGTGCTTGAAGATTTGCTTGAAGTGTGTTTGTTGTTGTTTGACAAAGAGAGTTGGGCAAATTAACTAGACTTCGTCTTTCGATGAAAAGCAAATATAATGGAATTATGCTACTTTCATATCCCTAAAAAACATCTGAATTTAACTACATTTTACTTAAGACTTTTTTTGTCGGTGAAGTTGCAAGTTTCATTATTCTCTTCTGTTTGCAAATGTAGGTTTCTTAGATTGCAGTTTGGCAGGTTTTGATGATATCACTGAGCTATCAGTTACAACTTAGATTTCTTCTGATACTAAGAAAATGATTCTAGCTTTCTCTAAATACATATTACTTTAGTTGATTTCTTTTTTTGTTTATTGGAATTGTTTGCAGTTGATGATGGCATTCCCTTTCAAGAACCAGAGTACTATCTCTGAATGGTTCATTATCCCTGTTTCATAAATATGAAGATATCCACTACTACCTATTCTAGTGCTACTACTACTACTATTGCTACTACCTCTTCAGCTAGAAATATCATAATATTGTGAGAATGCTGAGAAATCAGAAGGTGATCATCAGCTTAATTATTAACCCTAATGAGCCTGAGGGCCTATTGGCATTCTCTCTACTCTCTGGCCTAGTAGATTTATGTATAAGACCCGATTCATAACCATTTGTGTTGTGTGACATCAGGATTTGTGTTTTAGGTAAGTCTAATTTATGTTGATGACACGCCAAAATTCTATTTAACTGTCATAAAATGTGGAAACATGTATGTTTCTCTAATGCAACGTCAATTCTTATTTTATTTGATGTGATTATATTAATTTGGGTCAAAGCTAATTCACACATGGCTATATTGTAAGGTTGGGTAACGCCAAGACCGAGTAGGCGAGTACCCAAAATAGCTCTCCCTGATGCAGTTCTATTGGATAGATGCTAGGGAAACTACCCTGTTGGAAAGGTCTGAACAATGGGCTATATATGCTTAACAATGCTGCAAATAGTCATAATGGCAGTTTGGTGGTCATTGGGGATTTTAATTTTATTTTAGCTCCTAATGAGAAACAAGGTGGTAATCGTCCTTCACAGGGTCAGCTAGATGAATTTGCTAATATTGTGCACTCTGCAGGTATTTGCTGTTTTAGGGACCACCGGAATTATTAGAGAGACCCCTCTAATGAGATAAAATAGGTTCCCCCAAAAGCTTTTCCAAAACCCCATATCCAACATAAGTTTTTAATTGTCAAACTATCCCTACTAATTAGAACTAATGAATCAGATTAGTTAAACTAAACAAAGATTTGTTGTTAAACTATCCCAACGCCGCCACCGCCACCACTACCGGCACCAATGCCGCCACCACCACTACCACCAACTTCAGTACCGCCATCACTATCATTAAATTTTGTCTGGATTTTGGTCAACAAATCTAGCCGAATCCAGTCAATCACTGTCTAGTACAGTGGTAACTGGTAATGACACCCCCTTGAGCCCATAGTGCGGGCGAGAGGTAGGAGGATTGATTCCCACTAGGGAAGGTTGGGTCCTCCATTTTCTCTAATTTGCTCTATGGATAGAGAGTGATTGGATCTTGTTGTTGGGTTGGCGGTTGGATTAGCAGTGGGGCGAGTCCAGCTGGTTGGGTCTGCTCAGGGGAGTGGGCCCAGCTATGCCGTATCGGGGAAAAAAAAATCTAGCCGAATACAAATTTCATCCGGATTTTGGTCAACAAATCCAGCCGAAACCAAATTTCGTCTTAATTTGGGTCAACAAATCCAGCCGAAACCAGATTTCGGCTGGATTTGTTTCTGGAAATTGAAATTTTCGCTGTGCAGTCATTTCCTGTTTCGTCTAGATTTTTTTAAAGTAACATTAAATACGGTTAGGTTGGCTGTGGCAACTTAGCAAAACTAATTTCGTCTGAATTTATGCATGCAATACCCAACTGAAACTAAATTTCGTTTGGATTTTATGCATGCAACAACCAACCGAAACTCAATTTCGTCTGGATTTTGGTCAATAAATCTAGCCGAAACTAAATTTCGTCTGGATTTTAGTCAACAAATCCAGCCGAAATTTTTAGAAATTGAAATTTTCTGATGAATTTTCTAGGGTTTATTCCATACGTATTTACCATTCAATCAATCAACTCATGTATAAAACTCAATCACATACTGTAATCCTGAGTCGCATATCTGGATCTATGGAGGGAGAGACTCGTTTTCATCAGTTTCATCGGGAGGAGGTGGTGGTGGCGGCCCCATGTGCCGGCAGTTATGGTGGTGAAAATATGAATAGAAGTGGAAGGAGGAGGTTTTGAGTTTATTTTTTTGTTACAAATTAGGTTTTTATTTTTTAAGGGTAATTTTGACTTTTCATTATGTTTTGACACCCCTTATAATAAACCCTAGGATAGTAATATTTTTTTGGGTGTCTCTCTAATAATTCTGGTAGCCCCTAGAACAACCAATATTTGTGATATAGCTTTTTCTGGTAGCATTTATACTTGGTCTAACAAAAGACATTGTGATGAACTAATCCTAGAAAGGTTGGACAGGGCTATGGGTAATACAAATTGGTTTTCTCTCTTCCTTAATTGTTTGATTTATCATTTAATTCCTTTTGCTAGTGATTATGCACATATATTGTTAACTAGTGCTAAGGATCTAGGTGTTGCTAAAAAGCCCTTCAGGTTTAACAAATGCATGCTCATAGACAATGCTTGTAATGAAGTAATTGCTAAACAATGGGTTGTGGTCTCAAATGGTCTTATGCATTCAGACATTGCAAGTCTCTGTATTATGTTAAAACAGGAGTTAGAAATTGGAATAACAGACAATTTGGTAAGTTCAACAACCAGATTAGAGATATCAAACTAGAAATTGAGCATGTCAATAGATTACCTACTTCTGCACAAAATGTTAGGAAACTTGATGAGTTGAATGTTAGGTTGAAATACTGGTATGAAGTTGTTTTAACGTAAAAACAATAAAGGGTTAAAACGGTAAATGAATAGAGTAATGGTGTGTGTGAGATGTTTGATGTGGGTACGAAAGGCCAAGTTCGAACACTGCCAGCCTAAATCAGGCACACTGACCGTTCCAGCAGTGCTTCAAACACAGGAGAAGGATTAGGGTTGGTTTAAGGGAGGGAAACAAAGGAAAAGAACATGATCAAGTGTAATTCAATGGTGGTTGAATCACAGATTTGTGGTGTTTGATCGGACTTTGTATAGTTTCTGCTATTCACTTTAGGAAAAAGGTTATTTCTCTTAGAGAGTTATCAAGAGAAATTGTTCTGTTGAAAGTGAGAATATAGGTAGATATTGAAAAGACGAGGGTACCGAGTACACCACCAATCTTTTATTTTAGTCCAATTAAGTCAAACCTTGAACGGTTCCTGTAATCAAGAACTCAAGAACAAGATCTCCTTCAGATCTGATTGATTCACACTAGGGAGTCAATACAAGAATCTGAAAGGCTATGTCAATCAACCAAGTACGATACTTTAATTATAAATGATAAATCAAATATAATGCGGAAGTAAAGTAAAGTACACACAAGATTTTGTTAACGAGGAAACTACAAACTCGTAGAAAAACCCCGGGACCTAGTCCAGTTTAAATACTCTTAAGAATTACGCCGCCAACACACCTACTCTCAGACTTCGGACTAGCTGGTGCAGACAATATGACCCTAATACGACTATTAGTCACAAAGATTTCCCCTCAGTATTCCTACGCCTCCAACCACAGCAAGGTGGTCACGCACATGTATTCCCTTACGCAAACATACGTCTTTTACTGTCTTACGCAAGAGTTGCCTCACATCCCGTCGCGAGGACTATCACTACCCGACCTCCAATCGGATGATTACAACCTTAGTGGACAACAACCAAATAGCGGCAGGTCAAATCGCTAGATGATATCCTTGGTAACTAACAGATATTTCACCGAAGTCGTCTTACACCAAGAGCGAGGATATTGAGTTTACTTAGGCAATAAACACCTCAAGATATCGATCAAGGTTTCAAAACCTAAACTCCCGAAAGAGAAACCTTGTCGTCCCAGTTGGAATCAAGCAGATAGCTGTAGCAAGTACGATATGATATGACCTTGAAGAACGGTGTGCCTGCAAAAAACAAATCCAATAACAGGGATCTTGATTCCACTCAATATCTATATTTTAGGCACACAAACCGAAAGTGGCTTGCTGACAAATCCAGGTTAATAGATAAAGAGTATGTTCTAATCACAACGATCTTGAGTGGCCTTATAGCAGAAGAGAAGGACCATAGAATAAACAAGATTGCAAGGTTTGATAGACGTGATAGAACATAACACAAGTACAATACAAAGAAGACTAGTAAACATAAACTAGTTTCCCGTAAGAGGTACTTCTAGGCTTCTCGATCCCTAGAGAAGACTTTCACGCAATTCTAGACCGAGAGCAAATGCTCAAAGGTAACTGAAAAGAAAAGCGACAAACACAAGCTTACAATTCCGAAGAAGAGCTTGGTACAGGGATAAAGCTTTTAGGAGAGATATCACTCCTATTCATATTGACTAAGGCTTAGCTTTGAAATGAGGCAAACTTAATTTCGGAAATTCCACAAAGCACATTTACATATTAATTCCGAAATTCCTCATTTAGTCTCATAGCATTTAATGAGAACTAATACTCTAGCATTTTACATTAATAAAAAATATAATTCATAAAGAAAATATATTTTCAAAAGATGTTTAGGCAAGAGCAATCAAAGCAAATAATATTCATAAGGTATATTTGGATATTTCTTTTAATTCGAAATATAACCTTGCCAAATATGCTCCCTGGGAAAGAGCTCATTTCGAAACGTGTCCTTTTGTTTCGAAAATCTCCTTAGATATTATTACTTCCAAATGTCGTCATCAGCTTTAACAATGTCGACATTACTTCCTTGGTATTACTGGGCTAACCAGATGAACCTAGGTGGAAGTGGGATCTGCTCCAACGTGGTTCAACGTTCCGCATAAACGTATCATATCATACGTGGACAAGCCTTGTGTGTTAAGCTTAAGTGAACACGTAGGTTCAACAGACATTCCGAATCACGCAAATAGATATACCATTGGAGTACGGTGCGAGATTCCACGAGTAATAGCAAAATGTTAACTCTCCTGAATTCTTGATTCTAATATAGATGTCACGTTAATGATATCCAAGAATTCAAATCAAAACATCGAATAATCAAATGAATATTTGATCGAGTAGTAAAATCATATGAAGATTTAATCACGTACAATATTGATCAGAAATCATTTGTCTACCTATCTGAAGCGACTAACCATATTTCTGATGATGACTCAATCTCACTTTAGTTGTACATCGAAGATGAACGAATTCAAACTTCAAACCGAGAATATCAAACTCATTAATTCGTTGAAGCACAAATCAAAAAGGTAGAGTTTTAACTTCGAAGTTACGCATTCTGAGATAACCATATTATGGTTTCGAAACGTACATTCTGTTTTGGCAGAAACCAAATTAAGGTTTCGGAACCTAAAGTTCATTATATGACCAGAACCGTATTAAGGTTCCCAAATCAAGTTTCCATATAGCGAAACCTAAAGCTTGGTTTCGAAATCTAGATTTTGTTTAACAAAACCTTAGTTAAGGTTTCGAAACAAGAAACACATATGAAATTCTCCACAAATGTTTGGTGTCGTACTTGAGAGTCCATGTGGTCGAGAACCGTTTCACCATCGCACCTTTTTAGCCACGACGCACATGAATATATTTCCCGGTTCACATAAACCTTTAGGAAACCCGAGGGTCTTTTCGACCTTTTAGAACTCACATGGTCAAGACACATTGGCCTTGATTCTCAAGTCACTGTAAGCCAACAAACATAGTTACGAATCTGTGTTATCTCATTGGTCACAATATTTAGTTTCGGACCAATAGCTTATGGTTTCGAAATCTAGATTATGGTTTCGAAATCAACGTTTAGTTTTACCAAAACCTAAATTGAGGTTTCAAACATTGAAAATTCATAAGTTGAGAATACACAAATATGGTTTCAGAATCCAGAAGTGAGATATGGCATACGAGATATTCATATACAGAATCAAATGAATGATTGAGAACTTCGGTATTCAGAGCCAAACCATGACGTAGTATTCGAATCTCAAAACAACAGTATTTTGAGTCTACACAACATAAGTGTGAGTCACGATCTCTCTTACATTGGCTCATACAAGTATATGCAATCAATCTGATAGAGCCAGATTAGGTAAGAAGAGACACAATAATGTGATGGATTAAATCTCGTAGTACTACCGAGACAACATCACATTGCTATATCCAACTCAAAAGGTTTTAGGAAAAACCTTTATATTAACTTGGAGACGGAGAAGAAAAGAAAACTCGGAACGTCATAACTACAACACAAATACCGCAAGCGGCAAAGTGGAGTTATCTTAAGACACACTGATCACAAGTGATCAAGTCATAACGTAAATCTCAAGATGAGAGTAAAGTTTATGTTTTTTGTAGCACAAGTGTAAAAGATAATGGAATCGCGTTATTTAGATTCACAAACCTCTTGAATGATGAAGTCGGATGTCTTTGTTTGATCTTCAGTCTTTCTTCAACTCTTCAAGTAATGATTTTAAATCCTACCAAAATCTTCCACAACCTAAAACCAACTATCTCATGACTTCACCTAATTGTGTGTTTTTTAGCGGTCGAGTTTTGATCACTAAAGTTGATAACTAAGCTTGACATACCAACACTTAGTGAGGTTAACCGAGCCATGCTCTAACAGCTAATTATAAAGGTGAAGTTACACTTGATCCACACTTAGTGTAAAGGATTCGGCTATCTGGAGTATGCGGGGATATAGTCAATTCGTTGAGCAGAGAAAGACCAGGAATTCCACCAAATCTCTTTGATAATAACCACGTTTCCTAATACTAATTCTTCTTTCCTTTGTCGTAGACCGCCAAACCAAAACCCTAATTTATATCCCCCCATGCGACTTAATCGTCTTTCGTGTATTTGTCAAGTTGACTCAGATGCTAGAATGGTGCTCATCTGGGTGAGACTTGAGGAGGAGAAGAAGTGACGACCAAGCCTTAGTAGTTGACTGTGACTTGATGAGTCGTACCCTTGACTAGCTATTCTCACGGAAAAGATAAGTTAAAACTAGTCTTGATAAGATAAGCTTTGTTGATAGGTGTTTGGGATAAACCATGTGGAGCGGTTATCGAGGAAGACTTTTAGCTAGATTGTCAAAGGATTAGTCTTCTCCAGCTCGAGGACAGCCCAGCTAGTCATGGTAAAAGATTGGTAAGGTTGAGTCACTTTTGGTGAGGGTATACACGTCTCCGGAAACGAGTACGTCTCTGGAGGTGGGCACATCTCTGGAGGCGAAGACGTCTCAGGAGGTGAAGGAGTCTCTGGAGGTAAGCACATCTCTGGAGGCGAAGACGTCTCAGGAAGTGAAGGAGTCTCCGGAGGTGAGCACATCTCTGGAGACAAAGGCCTCTCAGGAGGAGAGCATATCTTGGGAGACGAAGGCCTCTCCGGAGGAGAGCACGTCTTGGGAGACGAAGGCTTCTCCGGAGGCGAAGGAGGTGTCTTTGAAATGAATGAACCTTGAGATCACGACCATATTTAAGGATCTGCAAGTCTTGAGGGTGTGGCCATGTCTTTGGTGGACCCCTAGAGCTTGATTTATGCTTGAACCCCTTAATGAAACCTATATAAGTTGATCTCTTCCCCAAATGACTCGTGTAGCTAGAACATGGGAATCATACTTATATGTGTTCAGAACCCACCATCTACATTAAGTCCCCTACTCAATGGAGAATAATACCTTATTGCTCGTTGAGTATATGTTTTGAACACTTCGTTGTACGTATCCGCTTCTATCTTGAGATGTAGGGGCATTGATTTTTTTTTTTTATCGTCAAAGAAGGATATATTGATTAAAAACAAGGGATACAAAGTAGCTTGTACCCCCCAAAAACAAAGGAGACCAACTAGTAACAGGCTACTAGAAGGTTAAGGAAAAACGTTATTCAAAGTACAAAGAAGGCCAATTAAGCATTACAGAGTTGTTGTCTAGACTCTCAAAATCTTTGATGACCAAAGCCCAGGTATACATAGTGTATTTGGCTTTAGCAAACACCGTAGCCACAGAACTGCTTATGTAGGGGCATTGATCTTACAGAAAATATTTACCGGTCGACTTAATATCTGTTAATGCATAATTCTCGATGGACACGTGGCGCCATCACCAGAGGACGTACACCGAAGTAACATAAACCGCGAAGGACAGGAGTGGAACCAGGCGAAGGGATAACACATCACGAGATGATAAAATCCAACGAAGGAGATTAACGGATCATCAAACCTACAATGCTAGGAGAAAGCAGGCACGCCAAGGAGCATTCATACCGCATTTAATGTTGTAGACAACTTGACAAGAAATCGTCTGTCGATTGGGGATTGGCCCAACCAACTGTGGAGGAAAGAAACCTCGACCAAAGAGGAACCGGCAACGCAAGAATACAGCAAGGATCCTCCACATAACAGTACGATGAGCTAGGATTGAACGATGAGGGCGGTCACCGAAGATGGATGAGCAAACCAAGGAATATCAAGAGAATGAAGCAACCAAAGGTAGCAAAGAGCGGTGCCTGCAGAAGTACAATAAATACCCCCTCTCATCAACATAAATGGGGGTTGCATAGTTTGGAAAAGGATAGCTAGGAGTGAGAATCTTTGAGTTATACTCTCTAGATTTCATATGTCCTCTATCCATAAAAAATTGGAGTGACTTATAGTGTAAACCATAGAAAACTTTACTGATTAAGTATAATAGAACAACATATTTTACCCCGAGGACGTAAGCACACAACTGCCGAACCTCGTTAATGGTTGTGTTGATCATCATTGCACTTACTTTAATTATAGTTAATCTTGCTTGACGATCATCTCCGAGGTGATTCCACGGTTAAAGTCAGTAGCCATCCTGGTTCATAATAACTAGCGATAATACGTTCAAACCATTGGACAAATCCCCGGTTATTAACGAACAAAGGCCACTTGAACAATCGATCCAACAACTTGAACAATCGATCTATTAACAAATTTTACTTGTAGTATGATATGGGAAATTAGTATCAACAATATCTTTATCTCGCCATAACTAATACTCCCACTCTTACGGGAAGAAAATCAGGTAATTTCGCCTTCAGATCGTCGTGTCGTGCCCTAGTGATGTGAAGACTCTCGAAGGGCATTAGTAGATGTTTTCCAGTCAGCATGTATTTTATGTTGTCGCCTCTTTGGATGATGACATATCTAACAGAGAGTATTTCCAGATGAAGTCGGCCTGGTCAAAGGTACGGGACAACATCGATCAAGACTTATAGGAAACACCCACTAAAGGGAGTCTACCTGAGGTTAAATGTAGGCAACCCAACTAAACCTTTACAACGAGCTCGTATGTGAAATTTTTTATTCTTGCTCTATGTTTGCGCATCCTCTTGTGCTGGATAGAGATGAATACTTTTTATGGAGCGTAAACGCTGGGATAGGGGCGGATGGATCAATTAGGTCGAACGAATCAACTGGATCTGCAAGTAGGCTTCTGAACTGATGGAGGAAGCAAGCACATTATCTGGTACAGAAGATGATTGTGTCCAGTTGGTACCAACAGTAGACCTATTCAGTTTGCATTGAAGTTTGTAGCGTCCTATACAAAATACAAGTATGATGATCACTGTGTCTAGTTAGCAACTGCCTTCCCACTTAGTGATGTGCAAACATAGTCTATAGTGTATACATAGTCGTTTCCCTATAGAACTTTATAGTGTATACATAGTCGTTTAGACAAAGTGTGGGATGGACGTTTGATATGGAGACAGAAATCCATGTGCGAGTTGGAGACCCTCATGCCATCAATCATAATCTTGGAGAGACGTAGTTGAAGAGTATTATGTGTGGCTCTACTTCTTGAGGGGCACAATGCTCATTGTAAACACGACCATATGACACTAGTGGAAAATGGTTTTAAGTCTGACTAGGGGTTAGATGAAAGTATGCCATGGGCTAATTTAGTTATAGGGCCGCCGTAGCCAGTTGTATTTTGAGGAAAAATAAAAAGTTAGTCAAGGTCTGTCGTTTATCTAGGGATATAATAGTAAAAAACTAGGCCTAAAATATCGTGTATGTATAAGATAGCCAAGGAAAGGTTTTATGCTTCCACCCAATGACCCTCACCATTGTTTCTATCGCCATATACTATCTCTCTGGATACACCTCACCATTGTTTTTTTTTTTTTCTGCAGTCAAGAGATTGTATCAGATGATGGAGAATGGTAGTTTGTTGTTACCTGCTATCAATCTTAACGACTTCGTCTCCAAGAGAAGGGTATAATTACTTTCTCAAATCTTATAATTTTGGATAGCTCAGTTTTCTAAGCTTAAAGCATGAGATCAATCTTTGATATTTGTTTTCTGTTTGAAGTGTTTCGGTTTACATTAGATTAGGGCAGTAATTGATAGCCATGTTGCTTGATGGATGTGTAGATTGTTATACCTTGTTAACAGTTACCTAGATATTTCTATAATGTGAGGCATTTAGTTGAGGAAAACTTCGTTTTTAAAATAGTATTGTGAAATGGGTCATTTAGGTTCGTCGGATGTAATTTGATTGTATACAATCCTAGTTAAATAATGTGTGAGGATTTTGTTTTAAGATGTGTTCCCGAGTATACTTATTTCTTCAGATTTCAGATGATTCGTAGCTAACTACGTTGTTGTGTATTCAGTGGTTTTAGATTTGTAATTTTGATGCTGAGATTTCTTTATTTGGAACTTTTGTGGATTTGTGTGAGGAGCTGAGCAAGCATGAAGAAATTGAAAACTTGAACATCTGTGAAAACTTGGCTACTTGTTTTTCACAGATTTGTTTATTTATTTATGTCTACTTGTAAATTAACTCTATAAATTGTGTTTGATTGGTAGGTTGGTGGGTTCAAGAATCTATGCCTAGCTTCTGCTTAGTTCCTAGCAGGGATTAGAAAGGTGGAGAATTATAAAGGTAGAGATATAGCTGATCATATGATGTTCCAAGGAAAATAACATGATTCAAATTTTGACTTGGACTGTAATTGTATGCAGTTTGGGTGCATTACAGATCCATTGTCTCTCTTTCGATTTGGACCTGTTTAGAGGGAGTCTTTTATGTTTTCTGATCCTTAGAAGTTCAGCTTTTTTCGTTGGTCTAACTGGACTTTTAGTGTTCTTACCCACTTGCTAAACTCTCTTTGTTAAATATTTACTGTTTTTGAGTCCCGATTTTTTTAAATTCTTCAAACACCCTTACCTCCACTGTTATACCAATCTGTAGCCCATAAGTTCACTAATTGACAATGACATATGTTTCATATATGTGAGCACGTAAAAGGGAACCATCAAGTAAATTTTTGGTATCATATCTGCAGCTTTTGTTCTTCTTTTATTACTGACTTTCTTTTCTTCCCATTTCTTAAGCTTGCTTTCTTTGTGAGCCCCCGTGTTTTGATGGTATTTTTTTAAGTTGATAGTGTTTTGATTGTCAATTATAGGATCTTGCAATTGTTCAAGATTGTTTGAGGGATCTAGAGCTCTCTTTATTGTGGTCATAAGCATGCTGGATTTCTTAAGCACCTTATGCTTAGGACGGACAGGTGTAGTAACTACCAGATTCCTCCCTGTTTTGTTTTGACAGCTTCTTCAGCTTTATATGACCACAAAAGCTGAAGAACAGCTTTAGTTTTACATCAGTTGAAACTGCAGCGCAATGTTTAATGTGAGTTCACTTTTGTACTTAGTATTAACTTTTTTTGGTAGTAGCTTAAAAGGACATGATTATTTATGGGAATTTGCCTCAATGTAGCTTAAAAAGACATGGTTATTTATGGGAATTTGCCTCAATGTTAATGGATTTTTGGGGTTTTGATTGACAATAATGCCAAATACACACCTATAGTGTATGCACCAACAATTGGGATAGTTTGCCAGGAATGTCCATGACTCTGCATTTCTTTCTAGTTACTTATTTATTTTAGAATGTCCATGACTCTGCATTGAAGGTACTTGTTTATTTGATTTCTTTGATGGGTAAACACAAACACATGAAAGCTGGTTTCAAAACAGTTGGTCATACATATGCTATGCGTGACCAGATGCGCGTTGGAGCTTTCTTTGTAGTTTAAGATTTGTATCACATTATTATTTCAGTACATTTCTTCTCTGATCCTGATTTTCCTTGTTTGCAGGCCTGGTTTCCATGTTACTATTAAGTGTATACATAGCTTATGGTCTGGGGATGTTTACAAAAGCCTTGTTTGCAGGCTTGAAGTAGCACCACTCCTTGTTATTTTCTTAGCTTATGTTTTTTCAGAAGGTGCCTAGGTGGTGGTATTTCTTATGTGTTGGTGGTAAAGGTTACGTGGTCCCCTAACTGCAGCATTCAAAGAAACTATGCTAGTCATGTTGTTTACGGATTTGTTTCGTTATGTATCTATAATATATAGGGAAGTGGTGTTTCCACCGTGTCCACATGATATTACACACATACCCTTTTACGT
>JAJJMA010281349.1:0-23238 GCA_023529015.1 Papaver nudicaule | reverse complement strand
TGGAACCTTTTAAGAAAATATTATTCAGATCAATGCAAGACCAGCCAATGAACATCCAGGAAGGAGAGTCTTCCAAGCGAGAAGGCAGAATGACGAGGGACGATATGGAAATGAAGGAAAATTTGGTGATGGGAGGTATAAAGATAACATAACGTAAAGCAATGGGGGTTACGGTGATAATAGAGGCAATGATTCTCGACGTAGGAACGAAGGAGGATACCAGAATAGGAAATTTGGAGTACAAAGGTCAGGATTCCCTCCCTTCCAAGACAGGAAACTCCCAAAGCTGACTGTACCTCTCGAAGTCGCCTTAAGATGTATCGAAGCATACGAGTCAGCAAGCGAGATTCGCTACCCGAGGAGTAGAGGAAACAAGCCTGCACATACAAGAAATTCGAGGGAATATTGCCAATTTCACCAATTTTATGGTCATCCTACCGAGCAATTCATCACGGTGCAAGATCAGGTGCACCACTTTATATCAAAGGGCAAGTTCGATCACCTCCTCGGATTACCAAATCCACATGCGCAACAACCACAACCACAAGAGGCAAAGAAGCATGAGGCGTACGTAATTCCGATAGGTAGGGATATCCCAAAATTCAAATATTGCAATTGAATAGTACACTCTGAGATCATCGAGTACAGTTTTTGCAATAGCATCACATACATATCACAAAAGAGACGTCGAAGGCAAAGAAGTAATGAGCATAGCCACGAGGAAGCCACTCGAGGAATGACAGAAAAAGCAGTCTTCTTTTCCGCTGAAGACATACCAGATGGGGGGAAGGGAACACAATGATCCCGTGGTAATAACATTGAACATCGAAAAGATCACAGTGCCAAGAGTGTTGGTGCACTCAGGAAGTTCTGTTGATATACTCTTCGGGAGAACCCATGACCAGATGTTTAAAGAACATGTAACACTAGTTCCCTCAACCTATAGTATTTTTGGATTCAATGGCAAACCCTCGGTGCCAAGAGGAGAACTACCTCTGACAGTATATGTAGGAAATCTTGAGCTCCTCACGCCATTTTGTGTGGTGGACATCGACTCTCCTTACACGACCATCGTAGGAAGGCCATGGTTACACAGATTAATGGGAGTGGCATCGACGCTGCATCGAAGAATTCGATTTCCAACATCTACTGGGATCGCAGGTATATTAGGAGACCCATCTGAAGCACGCATCTGCAACGAGATTGAAATTAAGCAACGGGAAGGTTCAGAAATAGGCCAGGGAAGTCTAAGAAAACAACCAAGGTTTATAGAATCTGATATCAAGGAATTTATTGCTATAGTAGAAGCAGGGACGATGGCAACCTCGATGGCATAACAATTACAGCAAGGTAGCCCTGTGAAGAAGCCAAAATTAATTTCACAATCAACCATAGGAGCAGGCAAGAGATCAGTGGTACGAGAATAGAGAGAGCGCATGAATACTCCAATTGAAGGAAAATACTTAAAGCAACTTAAGTAAACATCGAATGTAATCATGACACTCTGATTACCCCTATTAGAGGAATAAATTAAGCAGCTCGTTCTTTTAAATCCCGATACAGCCTACAGATCATATTTCTCATAAGCAAAGACCTACTCGGTTAGGCATATCTCCTAAAAGGCCCTAACGCCATATACATAATAAAAAATCCCTAACGCCAAGGCCCTGATGCCATATACAAAGGCCCTGACGCCATATATATACAGGCCCTGACGCCAAAAATAAAAAGTCCTACCATGTTAGGCACCGAGATGATGTCGATGTAGTCGTAAGGGCCCTACGAGCTACATGGCGCATTCCTCTATCCACAGCGGTCGGTACTTTGCATCGAGGCTACATAAGCTAAGAGACATCTGGACCCACTATCATGCGACCTATAAAACCTCCCTGAAGAGGCGTCGTGGGGACAATAAATGGGATTAACATCTACCCTTAGGGTGGATGGAACCCCGAGCAGCTAATTAGCTTACATTCACGGGAATGGAAAGCGAGTTATACAATTAAGGGACCTCCTCCAAACAAATCAAATACATCCTCGAGGAGGGGCAAGAGAGAATGGAAGAGTGGAACTCCAGGCCACGATAAAAACACAGTACCATGTGCACTCCTCCATAGTGCTACTTTATTATCGATGTCAACAGTAGTTGCCTACCATAAGCCTCCTGCTCTACATAGGCAAAATAGGTATCCAAGATAACTAACTCAAGCCTCCTCGGAGGATACTTGATATCTTCGATGCCTACCATAAGCCTCCTATGTACTCAGGCCAACCAGGTACCTACGACTTCGATAGCCAATGTCAGCTTGAGGCAAGGCAAGTAGCGAAAGGCCTATGGGAAGGGTGATCCGCAGCCCCCACTAGCTTGGTTTACTGTCTCCCACATCCAATTAAGCCCTAGAGTTGCACTCTAAGCAACCTTAGGAGCCTAGAATTTGCAAAAGAAAACTACGTGTCTGATCATGAGTTACTAAACAATAGTATACAAATCATAGAGCAAACAGAGTACAAAAAAATCTTTCCTTGCAGGAAGGTTAGCAATATAAAAATCAAGACAAAGATTCAAAAAAGAAAGCTTCAGACATCAGTAAATGAGGATCAATCTCGAGAAGTGTCTTCGTGGACCTTATCCATCATATCAAATAACCTTTTTTCCTCTTCCAAGCGCTCATCGCTAGTCTTTACACGCTGGCCTTCAGTTTTGCTGACAGAAGGAACCCTTTCCTTCTCCTCTTCCTCTTTGTTATATTCTAATAAGGATTCTTCAAACAAAGTACCCTTCCCTTTTAATTCCCTCTCAAACTCCTCTACACCTGCTTCGACGTCATTCTTTTTATCAACACCACCACTCCCCTCGACAACATCTCTAGGTTCCCCCTGAGGATTACTTTGGACAGTATCTTTCGGCTCATCCCCAACATTAACCTCAGGATCATTCACAATAGCATCCTTAGAATCATCCTTAGGGCCCCTCTCAGAATTATTCTAGGCATTATCCTCGGAATTTCTTTTGGAATCATCATCATCTGTATCCTCGTCTTCAAAATAATCTTTCTTCACTACCTCGGGATGAAGTTCCTGGCTAACAAGCCTAATAAAAACTTCATGTGGAAGCAGTTTATCGTCGCCTGGAAGCTCTAAATCATAATCATCTGCACTTAGAGGACCATACTCAGCAGGCTCAACTCGGATACGCCTAAAGAGAGCTCGGTCATGCTTTCGACAAGCCTTGTTCGCAAAAAGACCATGCACCATCTCCGATTTCAAAAGTATATTTGACACGACATCACCAAATTTTTGAGGCTGAACGAGTGCAAGTGTATTAATAGTATTCCTCAAGCTTTCTTCAACCTTGATGCGATGGTCGCGTTTGTAAGACAACTCCTGAGCACTTTTCTTAGCTTCTTCGAGACAACAGTTACGCTCGATAGCGAATTCTCAAGCATTTTTTCTTCGCTTCCTCTTCAAACCATACTTTCAGGACCGATTTTGCAATCAGTGGGGCAGAGGTATTATCCCTATCCAGCTCAGTTTTCGCAACAACATGCTTCAAACTCTTTTCAATACCTACAAGCCAGGATAGACAAGTTAGAATGGACTTTGATGACATATCAAATTCACAATAAAACATTTAAAGCTAGATATCCTACTTTCTTTGATCACAACATAATCAGTAACCTCCTGCTCGTTAGAAAAACGAGGTCTGGCTACCTTATTTCTAATACCAATATCAGGTTCCCACCCCAGTTTAACAAGCTTAATTCGATACTCATTTACCATTCTCGAGAAATGATCTTTCGGAGAGTTAGCTTTTGCAAGGTCTAAGCTAACTTCGTTATAGCCCCTCTTCAAACCTTCGTTCACCTCTGTCAACTCTTGCTGGCATTCCTCAGTGTAGCATTTTGAACTTTCAAGTTCATAATTTCATCATCCAATTTCTCAATCACAACTTTACCAGAGGCATGTATTGCTTGGTCCCTCTGATCATCATATCTCTCTTTGGTCAGGCGATTTATATCGAGTTGATATTGATGCATTTCCTGGGCCATTCAACTGTTCTTTTCTTTCTCCTCGTTGAGAAAGCCCTTGACAGAAGACCTTCTCTTTCTTGATTGAGACTACCTTCAGCTTCAGATCTCTTTCTTTGACAGTAATCTCGATCACTCCGAGCTTCGTTCCTTTCTTTAACAAGACGATCGAGACGATCTTGTTGGCCTTTTTCCAGGTCATAGGCAACGTTAGTATACTTACGACTTGCTCGAGAATAAGTATCAAGAGCTAGGTTAGCTCGACGAAGTTTTTCCTTCTCTTCATTTAACTCCACTTTTACATCGATAAAAGGAGTTCAACATCGATTAGGGGAATCAACAAAAGTCAAAATAGGAAGAGACATACCTGCCATCTTAACACGTTCAGCAGCAATGCGATGTTTTTCAGCAACCAGTTCTTCATGTATTCGGTAAAATTGCCGCTCGTAGTAATAAACACCATCATGCCGATGGAATGAGTAGTTCAACAAGCTCGCTTTGTGACGATAGACATGTGAAACAAAGATCAAACTATTTAAGTAGCAGCACTACCTAAGAAAATGTTAGGTGCTTAATTCACCTATTCAAGAGTACCTTATTTATACACTTATGTCTAGCTTACGCCTCATAAATTGGTTATTTCACGTTGTTTTCTATTTTGCAGGTACATTTAAATCATGATATACAAAATGAAGCAAAAAGAAGTGCAAATCATTGCTTGGTGACACTGGGAGACGATGAACAGGAAGCTAGAGAGTTTTAAAAGAGTTTGAAGATGAATTACTGGAGGCAGCCATAAATGGGCAGCCATTTGATTCTCTTTAAAACGTTACTGAAGCACCTCTCTGCATCTGCTCATGGCAACCTAGTGCTAAGGGGAAAGACCTACTGGATGCAGACGTCATTCTTGATCGGGGCCACCATTTCTTATAAACACAAACCAGAGATTAGATTGAGTTTTATTTGTTACAGGGCCCAGACCACACCAGTTTTACAACCTCATCACTGCCAGGACTGCTCTGCTGTCGACAACGTGACAGACCAGGTTAAAAGGCAAAGAAGATCAATGGGTTGCTGGCTCGAGTCAGTGTTTGATTTGGGGCAGAGTACTAGAACGAGAAAAGAGAAAACAGGAAGATGTTGCTGCACCAGGGGTTTACCGACAGAGTATGGTTGAGTTTGGATTGTTGCCAGGTCAAGGGAGACAATCTAAGAGAAGAAAACAGACACTGGTTCGAGTCTATCAAGAGAGAATATCGAGGAATAGGAATTTGGTTTTCACTGTCACAATTTGGGTTTAGATTGGACCGAGAGAAACATGGAAAAACTGATGCTTTGCCGTGATTTGTGTGTGATGAATGAATGGGTTCTTGTGTATTTACAGGGAAGGAGTTGAGAGAGCTGAGAAATTAAAAAGAAGTTCGTATCTGGGTGAAAAACAGAAGGCACACAACATGTTTGTCAGATTGCCAGACTGACCAGTTCTGCATCTGCCTGAACTGAGCTGTTTTTGCCTTAACTAGAACATGGTTCTAGTGGGTTTTGGACAAGATTCGAACATGGGGTAGGTCAAGAGCAAGGAGGCAACAGAGTTTTGTTGCACGGATTGGTTTATTTGCCAAGAAACCAGTTCATCGAACCAGCTATGCCGTGGTTCCAGACAAGGTTTCTGGTGGAGTTCTTATGGAGGGTTAGGTCAGGAATTTGAAGACAGGATATTGGGTTAGTGTACCACCGGTTTGCCAAGGTTCTGGTGGGCAATTTCAGAAGACTTGGAGAGCAATAAGAAGTTTAGGGTCACACGGAACAGGGGTAACTATTTGGAAGTTTTTCAAGCCGACAACACAGGGAGAATTGGTTGTTGTTGTCGTTGATTTTTCTGACTGAATGGTAGAGATCAATGAGCTATTTTTAGAAGATTGAGAAGAATCAGGAAGCTGGGGTTGGGTGGAATTCGTTCGCAGCAAGAAACTGAACTCTATAAAAGAGCTAAACCTAACAGGAATAAGGATATCTCATACCATACATATCTCTCGACTGCATAACAGCATACACCGCCTCCATTGCACCCTCAACAGAGAGGAGCTCTGCTCCTCTCCAGTCACCACCACCTGCACCTGCATCTAACACCACTACATACACAGCCAGCATCATCACTGCATCTTGCATACCACCAGTTCCAGTCCCTTGCATCCTACACTCCGCAGCAGTACCATACCCAGCTCATACAGCAGCAACAACTCGAGTGCCGCTACCTTTCCACCACCACCACGTCTACACCACCAGCAGTTCCACCACCACGTCTACACCACCAGCAGTTCCACTACCACGTCACCACCATCTATCCACCACCACAAGGAGCTCGAGGAGTTCGTTGTCCACTCCACATACCACTGGCTTCACAATTGGCTTTGTTTACTTAACTTTGAACTTCTCTTTGAATTTATTGTCGAGAACATGATTTCTTTTTGTAGCTAAATTCTTGTTTGGTTTGGGATGATTTTGAAACTATTTTGATTTGAGTCTTTATACAAGTAACTCTTTATTCCAATTATTGTGTTATTGTTTGTCTTCTACTATGCTTATAACCATGGATTGCTTGCATGATATTTAAGTGCACATTGAATAGATTGCTAGTAATACTAATGCTAGATTATTGAGCCTCAATCCGTAATTGTTGAGGTGATTTATCACAAGTAGCATAACATTAACGTTGCGGAGGGATTCCGTGGACAATAGGGTGTAGATGATAACCCTAAGTTAACATGTCGAACTTGTGAACATGTGATTAGGATCAATCCAACTCATAGATTTTATCGGTTAATTTTGTTACACTTTGAGAGCTTATTCAAAGTGACCTAATTGGCTAGGATTTTGTAGAGAACTTATTCTGCGAAGTTATTTTGGAGTCCATATAGACTTGTTGAGCTTATAACATGTCTAGGATTGTTAGTAAACGTATTTTGAAGAAGATTGTGCTTGTGTGATTAAATTGATTCATGTTCATTAGTTGAAATTGATTCCTCAACCATCCTCATCTCATTGATTGCATAAACACCAACTTTGCATACATTCATTCAGAAAATTAGATTCACAACTTAACTCTCTCCCTCAGGAACGAACCTGCTTATCCATACTATTGTTTAGTTTAGAGAAGTAAGGAATATATATTTTTGTGTGAGTTCGGCACTCATCAAAATTGGCGCCGCTGCCGGGGAGCGGTAGTTCAAGTTGTTATTTGATTTTCTGTTTTTGCATTTGTTTTTTATTTTTGCACTTGCATTCATTATTTCCTTTACTAATCTTTTTTGTTTGAAAATCTTATTTCAGGTACCAAAATTCAATTGTGATGTTTCCTATTCGATATAACTCATATGAGTTCTACGAACATCAACTCAAATTTCAATCTCAATCTTACAACCAACAACCGGATGTCTCAACGATCAACACGAATACTTTTGTGCCTCTTATTATTGATCATTCACTCCCTCAACGGAAACATGTGTTGCCTAGAGATGCTCTTGTGGGTAAGAATGGAAAACGGGTTAACATAAAGAAGCTTAATAAAATGTATGATCGGTTAGCAAAAGACGGGGCAGCAGAAGAGACTCTTCAAGAAATCATAAGCGCCATGCGTACGGAATTCCAACGTCGTTTTGATACCGGAGATGAAGACGACAATGAAAGTTCTGAAGATGATGAACCCTTGGAAATTCTTGATGACGTTAGTGTATCTAGTTCAACTCATGATCATAATGATCATTCTCCTATTCAAAAGGAAAAAGTTGAGTCGAGAAACACTACGATTATTAATGGCAAAACCTATGTTATTTATGAAAGCGATGATGATTATGACTTCTTTGCGAAAGACAAGGTTTACGATGATGAACTTGGACCAGATTTCGGTTCTGATGAAGAAGACCCCCAGGTTGAAGAAGAAACTGATGAAGAATGGTTGATGAAGAATTTGAATGAGATTGATGATGCTTGTGATGTACAAGAATCAATGGAATTTTTCAGAAGTACCGAGGATCCCGTGCTACATGAGATTGTGCAAGGTTTGTCTAATCCTTTACATGATTCTCTATCTAGTGATGATCCTCCCAAATTGGATGTAGTTGTTAAACCAACTTTTAAGAAGATACCTAATTTGGGATTAGAATTATGTGCTTCGAAAGTTCTAACTGAATTTCTTGCAGCTAAGTATCCACCATTGATGTTTGAATCTAGCACCGTGAAGGTTTCCACAAAGATTCCTTCCACTTTTGACTCATATACACTTTCGGGTGTAGAAAGAGCCAAGTGTGGGGGTGAGTTTTATGTGATGATGGTTTCGCTACTCATGTGAATGTTTTTGTGAGACTATTATTAGAATTGCAGATTGTTTTCTGGACGGACCCGCAAATCTTTAGATTGTTGGTTTATGGTGAAACCAACTTATTACGTCAAGCTAAGGACGTTAAACGAGGCGCTGGTTGGGAGGCAACCCAATGATTGTGCTTAATGGGAGTCAACCCATTCGATTTCGCTTGGTGGGAGTCAACCCACCGGATTTCTACCTACACTTGAATTCCATTGGATGAGTTAATTACATTGAGGACAATGTCGAGTTTAAGTGTGGGGGATAGGTAAGTTCTTTGTTCTCTATCTCTATCTCTCTCTCTCTCTTAAAAAAAAAAATATGGCGAAAAACAGAACTGCCAAGGCGAAAAACAGAACTGCCGAAAAAAAAAAATCAAAAAAAAAAAAAAAAAAAATTAAAAAAAAATATCAAAAAAAAGGGGTGAAAAACAGAACAGCCCTAAAAAAAAAAAAAAAAAAAAAAAGAAAGAGAGATTTATGAAGAATTGTGATTTTGTGGTGAAGTTATCTTGGTTTGAATTGAGTTGAAGACATTGTTGCGGCTAATTGAGTTGATGTGTTATGAGCTTATAGAGAGCATATTGAAGATAACAAGGAGAAGATACAATAGCTCAATATGGTGGAAGATTTTTGTCGAAGATTGTCAAGATAAACATCAAAAAAAAGATCCAAGGGAGGTTGATGCTTGTCTTATTATTGATGTTGCTGATTTTGTGACTTTTGTGAGGTGTGCGAAGCATTGAGGAGATCAAATTTCATGCCTAAGAGAAACAAGAAGAATCCAAGAACTACATGGAGAATGAGTGCAAGTCGGTGAAGCTATGGTTATGATTTCAAGATAAAATTCGTGAAGAAAGAGAGGTATGTAACCGACTTGCCATGATTACGTTGATAATTTCAGTTTTGGATATATGGGTGTTGGAGATTTTAGATGCAAGCAAGAACCGTGCATAATCAGTTGAAGACTCAAAGACAATTGGAGTGCAATTTTACAAGTTTTGAAACCACAATCATTCATGGAGTGGTCCTTACCACTATTTCAGAGCAAGAAGAACAAGTGCAAGAAAGGTGTATATTCATGTCGTTTGAGCAAGCAAGATTCAATCCTAAGAAGAAAAAGAAGCTCACACTTACAAGACAAATATTTGCTAGTCGAAGTCGTGCATTGATTACCACCATCTCAGAATCGTTTCCAGGATTAGAATACACCATAGCTATTGAACTTGCTTCCTTATCAAGAGCCCTTTCAACAAATTTATACCACCCTCCGAGGCTTGAAGTGTTTCCCCCTTTGTCTTACCCAATTTCGCACCCTTTGTGACGACCTTCTTAACCCTTCCGCTTTTCTTAGCCTTTGAACTCTTCTTATTCTCATTAGCATAGTAAAATACCAACGACTCATCAGCTTCATCAAGCTCATTCGCTTTGCCCTGCAGGAAATCCTGTCTTTCTCAGGAAACAAATAGAGGCAAGTATCCATACTAATATATTGCAAGACAGAGGGTGTTTGTTACCTGATCAATAGTCCCTTCTCTTGTGCGTGCTCGCTTTGGATCTCTCGGAACATCCTCAGTGGCATTCTTCCTTTTTAGCAACAGTTGGCGAGACAACTCTTTCTCCTCGTCGGAAAAGTGTACAATAAAAATACGATGAGTTGAAAATTGGTGACCAACTTATCTCGAGGCCAGAAACGTCCCGAATCCTTCCAGCCACGAAGAAAAGGCCCCGAAAATAACACAGACTCTATGTACCATCCTTCATCGAAGGAGTAATCAGAAAATCCAAGAAGGAGGTTCTCGACGCCTTCTCGAAGCTCAAAACAAACCCCCCAAGGAGCAACCTCAACATCGAGAGTTAAACGAGCTTGATAATGCTTAAAGAAGTTGGCGACAGTAAAATAGTATTTCGATGTCGAGCCTGCGACAGAAGTATCTTCCGAGCAAGAAACCCATTTGTTGGTTAGTTGAATCAAACTGCAAGTTAATTGCATTACCCCTCGAACTTCTGGCATCGAACAAACAATATCGTGAAATAAAGGATTTGGAATTGATAAAGTGGAGGCAAAAGCCCTGCAAGCATTTGATGAGCAGTTATCAACAGTTGATTATCACCGCACTTGTATTTCTCGACCAGTTCAGGAGTTAATCGACCATCGGGAGGATGAACACAGGTAATATTGAAGGCAGTATGATTAGAACCTAAAGAACTCATTTTAAGAATTAATGCATCAATAGAAGATGAGGAAGTCATATGAAGGGAAGTTTGCCGAGAAGAATTCGATAAAATTCTACCGGAAAACAGAAGTTGCAACGGCGGGAACCCAAGAATCAATATGAAGGAAAGCAAGAAAAAACCCACCTTTTATGAATCAGCAGAAGAAATAAAAAAGCGCTTACCAAGTGATTTCGCGAAATAAGCAAGATTTTGGGTTAAGAATTAAAGTTATAAGAAGAAGGAAGAAGTGAACAATGAACGGAGGAAAGGAAGAGGAAGAGTTCGAAAAAATAAGAAGAAGTTTTATAGGGGGGAAATAAGCTTAAATATGAGGAAGAAACATGCGTTGTAAGTGAAACGGTTAAAAGGTGGCTAAAATCTCGGGAACGTGCAGGACGTGTGTCACGGAGACGTCATCTTAGGCATAAAGTAAGGCACGTGGCACGTAAAAGGGCAGCGAGGATAAGTTTCCATCCCCAGCATCTTCGATCTCTATGAAAGAAAAGAGGCAAACTGTAGAGGGTAAATCCATCGAGCCACGTGTCGACATTTTGGGGAAGAATATGATAGGAGAAGAAACAACTCGAGGTATAGAATTCCATCACTAAAAGCCCTCCTCGTATATGTTGGTCTCAACGAAGGAACATTAAGCAACGAGGATCATGGAGCAATCGAAGAAATCGTCAAAGAGATCGAAGAGTGAAAATCAGCCTTAACCTCGATGCCATCTCGAGGAGCACCGACTTACTCGATAACTACTGACACCCACGATTGTGTAGTTTATCTTATTAGCTGTCTCCCAGTATTGTATCTCGCACTATAAAAGGCGAGCTCGGGCTCGGTAACAAGGGTTGGATTTTTGGTAAGACTTGAGACCTTTGAGAGAGATTAGGTTAGTAAATTATGTTCGATCTCCTATGGTCAAAGATCATAATCCTTGTAGAATTAGTTACAAAAATATTTTATATTCAATGGATGATTAGATCTTTACTCTTTATCATTTTATTATTAGAATCATTATCCTTATGTTACATCCTTTGGTTATCGAGTAGTTTGTGATTAGTAGCTCGATGAACGGTTTTACACCAAAAAAACTCCTAAACCTCATTACTCATGGTTTTTCCTGATGGTTGTTGGGTATAATATCTCTAGTCAGATTTTATACCAACACAAAAAACACTCAGTCATGTTGTAATGTGTTTCTTCAAGCAAAAGAAGTTATTGTATTCTTTCCTAACATCATCTATATATTTTCAGTGATCGACTTATTGTTCTTGATGTACTTATTTTATTGCAGAACCAGGGATTATCATCTGTGGTACCTCATGCATGAGCTATAAAGAAGCGGTAATACATGGATTAGCGATTCCAAGGTCTTACACTCGTCACATACGCGTTGGTGTTTTAATAATGTTCACCTTGATTGTAACACTCCAAGGACTCTTTCAACATCCTTACACACGACTTCTTGATGTTTAACAAATACCATCTCCCTACGAGTTGGTGGATCATAAATTGTTTGAAGCTATTAGTGTGTGTTCCATGCCAAGCTGTCGGGCAGTTTTTCCAATGCCAATGCATACTGTTGAGACTGCCTAACATGCCTTGAAAACCACGTTCTTTTCGTTCTTCGAGTAACCTTACAATATCAGCTTCATTCGGTTTCCTCAAATATTGTTATTCAAGAACACTGATAACAACCTCACAGAAACGTTTTAGGCTAAATATGATGGTACTCTCACATATTTGAAAGTATTCATCAAGAATATCGGCACAACAACCATATGAAGCATCCTATTGCTACTCTCATATTTGTAAATGACTGACATACTTATTAGATGCATCCGATTTAGGTGTAAAGAAATCACCATACCTTGCAATTGCACAATGATGCGGTTAAAGAGACCAGTATGCATCCTAATGCGACAACGAAAATGCTCTGATGTATATTTTGAATTCTCCCTGCTAAAATAGTCTCTAACGATTACCTCATGTTGAGGTATTGTATCACGAGGAATGGTTTGTCTTCCAAGAACAGATCCACCTTGAGGTATGAACGTCACTGATATGATAACTGGTATATATAACTGATGAATATGTTAATCAGTCTCATTGTTACTCTGGCTGATATTAACATATCATCCCCTCACCTCACTTTCAATACTTTTGGGTAGATAGACAACTCTCCATCTCTAGATGATGACCCATCTGTATCTGAATACATGGTTTCGAAAGACAACTACAACACAAGGACAAAAGAAAAAGGGAATTGGCAGATTTATTATAACATGGATGAATATTGATACATATTTATGGTATTCAAGCTCATGAAATATTCAAACTCTCAAAAATTATCTGATATGACATTTACCATTGAAGTAAATGAAGAGTTATTCAACTTGATTCACTAACAAACCCGGTTAATTAATGAATTGAAAAAAAAATCTTTGAAAGATAGTATAACAAGTTCACGACTATTTCATATTTGGATTTAGAAACCTATTGCAGTATAAACACGTATAGCCATAAATCACAACCATCATCGTATAAGTTTATAAAAATATTTTGGAAAAAATAGGGTAAATAAGAAACTTACAGTATCCAAGCATCAGGTTTCTCGGATTGATTGACTAAAATCACGCCTGAGAATGAAGAGATTAACCAAACCATCATTGAATTCCTTTACAATACTTGTATTTATTATATTCATCTTCTTCATGCGATGTTTCAACTTTTGAAACCCAATAATGAAGAGATTTGATTACAAAATTCCGTACTCAAACTTGGGTTGCTCCGACTCCCCCTTCGGCTTTCAGGTTCTCTGGAGGGACATTTTCCTTGCTGCTAGCTCTGGGGTATGCGAATGTGGATTTTATGAGAGAATTGTGCCTTTAATCTCTCGAATCAGGTGTGTTTACCTTTGTCTACCTCTCTTTAGGCTTTTTACGATGATCCTTATTTTTCTTTTACCTTTGTCAATCTTTGTGACAAAAAGGGGGAGAAATCTTAGTAGTTTCAATAGCACTATATACTACTAAGACGTATGTATTTTCGGGCATTGTCACGGGGTGGAGTAAAAATAATGTGCTTAATTTCCATATTCCAGTGACAAAGTGAGTATTGATTAAGGAGGAGACGTATCATTGTTGTGTAGTATCTCTTTAAGCATCAGTGCAATATGATTACAATACAATATACTACTCAATAGCATAACAAATCTTGTAGGACTTTATGCTCCTAGAACTAAAATGTGTAGTTCTTTGAGTATGCTACTGTCGTTACAAATCTTCAATTGTAGGAACACCCGATCACATTTTGAAGAAGTTGAAGAATTCAAGATCAAGATTGCATTATGGTTGGAGCTTAAAAGATTTTATTTTTTTAAAAATCCATATGGTTAGAGCATAACTCGGTTAAACCCACTGGCATTAGTATGTCAAGTCAGTTGTCAAGTTTAGTAGTCAAAACACAATCCTTGATTTAGTATAACATGTCATTATCGTACTAGGATAGGCTAGGTGTTGCGATGAAGACTATATGAAGATCGAAGACCGGAGCTTACCCACTTGATATTTATCGTCCTCTCTTCAAAAGGTTAGAAAGGATTTCCTCGATTTTGTATCTACCGTTCCATCAATTTATAGTCGATGATCCTCTTAAGAAGGAATGAAAGAAAAGTTCTTTCATCCTTGGCACAATGGTTTATCCATGGTGTATCAAAGATTTGGAACTAAAGCAGAAAGACTTAGTTTTTGAACAAAGTACCCAACAGAGTTCACGTAACCCTACGCGTAGCTTTGCTTGTACGGAATGTTCTTGAACTCAATATGATAATAGAGTTCGCGTACCTTGTTCAAGTTTCATTTTTACTGAACTCGAACTCCTGACATGTATAGTTCACGTACCCCTACGCGTAATATAGTATTCGAAGCCTTAACTTTATATTTTATGAAGTTGATATGGTTCACGTACCCTACGCGTACCATACATGCTTTCAGAACTCATGTCCACTTTTCCTCTTTCATGTTTGCGTACCCCTAAGCGAACCCTGTGCACGATCTACATGATATATATTTTGCACAACCTTCTTATGGGTTAAGGCGAGTCTTTTCACTATATCTCAGGACACTTTGGCTAAATGCGGTTCTAGAAGATTGGGCTGTACTTTTGAGAAAGTTATGGACATCCTTGTTCGTAAACTTACTTTGATCCCTACTCAAAGGTTGTTTAATATTTAAGCCAGACCTCCCTTGACGATCAATATAAATAGATGACCCTGCAAAGATACATTCCTTATGTGTATCCTTGCATGGTTGGTCGTCATCTCGAAACCTTTTATTATGTTACGACTATTGTAACGTCTTCATTTGAGGATCGTGAAGCACAGGTCGGATTTGATCATCCTGATCCAAATCTTAGGTCGATTGTATTGTTCTAGAACAATCAATCAATAAGGCTGATATTTGATAGAAACTTCGTAAGGCTGCACTCGGTGTTATAAGACCTAGAAGTTCTGTAACGCAATCACGAACTAGATCTTGTATTAAGTTCGTCATGCATTACGAGGTAAAGTCAATTAGGATAGATCGATAATCCCTAGTTGATATATCGATTTCCCTAAACTTTGATTGAATGAATCTTAAGGAGATCACAAAAACCAGGCGTCATATTAGAGGCAGGGTAGTGCTAGCCTTGACGAATAACTGTGGAGAAACTCTTAGCTATAAAAGAACTTAACTAGGAACCAAGTGCGTAGGTTCTTGCGGGATGCAAGAGACGTAGAACCATAACGGTAGATGAATTGCTTGGAGGGTTTAATTCAGTCTCAACTACATTCCAGTCTGAAATATGATAGTAGGCTAGTGTTTGTAGCGGGTTAATACTGTGTGTGTTCAAACATGGACTAGGTCCCGGTGTTTTTCTGCTGGATTGCGGTTTCCTCGTTAACAAAACTTCTGGTATCTTTACCTTCTGCATTATATTGTCTGTGATTGATATAATTAAAGTATTGTGAATGTAGTACGTTGATTAAACCTTTGAGTGAATCTATCTCCTTGAGATTACCAAGAACTTATTCTTGTTGGGATTCGGTTCTTGAACAAAGAACTCGACTAAGGTTATTACTTGAATATTGATTTGTGAGATCGTTCAAGTAATATAATCAAAACAGGTTCACGAATTCAAAAGTTGGTGCGTTTATGGTATCCCCTCTTTTTCAATGGTGTTCAGAGATATTAAGATGATGATTGTGATGAGACTATGATGCTAATGATATATGAGAGGATAATGAGTAAAATAAAGACGACAAGATAGAATGATATGAACTATTAATGATGTGATGAAAAGTATTACTGCTAAGTTTGAATATGAAGACTATGTAACTAAGATGTGGCTAGATATGATTACTTTCCTTAATGATATAGATCTAAGAGATGAGAATGAAGATATGTACGAACAGATCTAAAGAAGTGACTTTTATGAAAGCTAATTAACTGAATACCATTTGTTGATTCAAACTTTCAAGATCTATGATATTATGCTAAAGATTCAAGCTAAAAATGATGTTTTCATGCAGTACTAATAATAAAACTGATGTTTTTATGCATTAACAGTAACAAAGATGATGTTTTTATTAACTGAAATAATGAAAGAACTTAACTAATGCAAGATCTGATATATAAACTAAAGGAAGAACATGGTGGAGATGATTATTAAGGACGAGTTTAACCTTTTCTAGCGCCAAAATGCAGTTGCAAGAAATCCTTAGTAGAGATATTACAACACACCAAAGATTGATACACTAAAACCTAACAGATGCGATGCATGCTAACACATGATCAATATCTAACAAGATCAGCAAGATGAAGATAAGTAAATTACGGACGAGATACAAGGATTTTAAGTGGTTCTTCCTCAAGTGTTGAGGCTTACGTCCACGGGTAAACATTATGAATGATATTAATTACAAGTACTAAATCTCTGGTTCCCTCTCAATCTTACCACGAAGCACAGGAAGAGCTAGGAGTGTTACTGCCGAATCTTTCTCTGGGACTTAGGTTATAAATCGCTCAACCCCTTTTTCAGTAATTTAGTTTTCCTTTTATAGCGAGTCACAACTAATACGACAATGAGTACGGACTCGATACAAACAAGGTCGTGACACTTTTTTGTCTCTACTTGATAACAATTCTCTTCGGCGTGATCCTATTTATTCCATAATTAGTTTGGCGAATGTAGCTTCTTATTCAGGTAACCTTTGCTGATGAGGATTTCATTCAGTCAACGAGTCAACTCTGAATTTGTGGTCGTTCTGACTTCACATTTAATACTCAACTACTTCTTAACTACTTGAACGCTACCGCTCATTGATTTGTCATCATGCGTCTTACTTTAGCGAGGTGTTTATCAATTTGAATTCAGACTCCTCCTTATCAATCCATGCTCGGTGCTTCTCATCTGCAACTCTCTTATCTAACTCCTCTTATGAGATGTGAACACGTGGCGAAGGTATTTTCTGCACCCACATGTAGCAACTACAAATTATGCAAAAATTAGGTCTTATTAATGCTCGTTTGGCAATTAAAATCAAGACTTATATACCCACTATTCGAGATGCTCTTAGGTTAGCCCCTATGTTGTAAAAGTTTAAGCAAAACCTTAGATGGACCGTTAGCTTGAATAGGTAACTGACTCCTATGGTTTGGCTTGAATCAAGCTACATTTACCATTTAGTAGGGCGAAAAGTGCCTTATCATTCGATGGAAATAAAAAGTTTGCTTCGGACCGTTGGATAACTCTATCATATGCACTCAGAAGTTGCTTCAACTTCAAAACCCAATCAGACCTTGTAAGTGAACTTGAGTTGGTAGAATAAACCATGGCTTTTTCAAATTGGATCTTGGGAGAGCCAAAGGGGTTAAGCCTAAGGCTAAGTCTTATGGTTCTAGATTGGTCTTCCAATCTAGCCAAAAGCATTGCCTTTTCCCCCACTTTTACTTCTCTCTCTAAATGTAACTTGAATTCTAACTAGAATCTAGTTTTGTACGATGTTTCATTCAACGCAAAAAAAGTTTACTTTTACGCTGTTGCAAACTGTGCAAAAAGAATGAATCTAACAAAATCTATATCTAATTTTCCAACAACCCAAAATTATTTGCGCTGTTTCATTCAGCGCTTGTGTGTTGTTTCAATCAACGCTTGGAATTCCATTCTTAAATCGCCATTAGAGTTGGTAGGGTGTTCTAGCTGACGTGGATTTACATCCAATCTAGAACACCATTAAACTAAGCTTAAGTAGTGTGCCTCCCTATTGGTAGCTCTTATCTAAACTTCACTGAGATTGTGCGGAAAAATCCAACGGCCGTGAAACTATAGCACTTTCAATAAGATGCTCCAGTATTTACTTATCTACACCCTCTACCTTATCCAAAGCGAACCCTCTACTAGTCCTAGTATCTGAAGGTCCAAAAACCAGAAAACCATCCGGAAAGGGGATAGATAGAGAGCGAGAAGAGAGCAAAAGAAAAGAGTTCGGAAAATGGCGCTACCATACGCTCCATCGTCTGCCATAACATCAACATTATCAACAACAAACAACCAAACTTCATTTCTTGGGTTCACATTTGCATCTGTGAAACCCTCTTCTTCTTCTTCAGTTAGAACCTTAAATAACAACAGTAATTCTAAGCAGCAATCTCTTCAGATACGTTGTCAAAACTTAACTGCTGTACCTAAAGATGAAAGATGGATGTTTGAAGATTCTGAAATCGGTGGACCAGTAATTTCCTCTTTCCCCTTCCTTTCCTCTTTTCAATTTCGTATTTTAATTCCATTTTCTTGGTCTTTTTTATATGAATTTTGAGCTTTGTGGATGCGTTGTTAGTGTAATCTAAGTTGAATTGTGTTTGGATTCTTAGGTTTCTTACATATCGTCACCAGGCTGATTCTTATCGATTTTGTATGAGAGTATCTAGTATTAACGGATGCTCGGTGTCAGGAACCACATTTGAACTTAGGGGTATCAGATGAAAATGCTAAAATATGGCTTTAGTTTGTAAGTAAAACTGTGTACAATGGGGAGTACAGAGAGCAAGAAAAAGTGCTCCCGAAAGCATGCTGTTATACTTTTGTTTTAAGGGAAGGAAACACCCTTTACATCAGTGTATGGAATGTAGTCCATTTTCTCCATGATAGTATGATCTGTGGACTGAGGAGATGTTAATTCCATTTCGGGATTTTGTTGGTTCGTTGTCAGGTTTTTGAAATTGTGTAGTTAGGGACTGTTTATGCTTTTGTCTCTCAGTATTATGTGCATGAAATCTCATTTTCTTTTTCGGTATTATGTGCATGAAATCTCATTTTCTTTTATTATTTTCAGGACATTTGGAACAAGACCTGGTATCCTAAAGCTGATGATCATATAAACACAGAGAAGAAATGGTATGTAGTTGATGCGACTGACAAAATTTTGGGTAGACTAGCATCAACCATCGCCATTCACATTCGTGGAAAGAATCTCGCAACCTATACTCCCAGTGTTGACATGGGGGCTTTTGTAATTGTGGTATGTAGCTTGTTATCCTACTTGCTATTTGATGGCTATATAGAATTGTAGTTTTTTTTAGTTCGCATGTTCAGTTTGTAAAGAAACAAGCTCTTGTTACATGTTGCAGATGTAAGAAAGTAACTTGCCTATATAGAATTGTAGTTTTTTTAGTTCGCATGTTCAGTTTGTAAAGAAACAAGCACTTGTTACATGTTGCAAATGTAAGAAAGTAACTTGCCTATTTAGTTTTTTGTTGTTTAAATATTCAAAAAGAGTATGTGATAAGATAAGTTACTTGTACTACACAAATTCCTGTAGAAGGATATGATGCTACGTAAAAGGATATGTCTTGCACACTAATATTGAACAGAAATAGATGTCATTACCAGTAACACTGAATATTACCATGTAATGCATGATTTGCTAAGTGGATGATCCAGTAACCCACTATTGCATAAGAGTTCGCATTGTTTGTTATGCTCTCCAATCTCTTGATCTGTAAATCTTGTTTTTCAATCTCGTCATAGTGTAGAAAGTATGTATTCAAGGTCTCTTAAATGACCCTCGACCAAGTACGGTGTTGATGTGGGATCTTAACAGTCTCACGATGACTCGTGTTTTACCTTGTTCTATTGGATGATAAAGTATCTTAATCTTTTTATTCACACTTTTCTCCAACTGACACCAGTTTGTTGTATCTATTTCCAACGATGGTAAGTTCTAAGCTACTACTAGTGGATGAATGCAGTTTTCCTGTAACTACTTGATATTTACTGAATAAGATCACCATCTTGTTTTCACAATTGTGTGCTTGTGAGATTGGCCTGGTCACCAGCTTCATGGTTTTTGTTGTGTATGAGTTATGACCTACTTGCTTGAGTCCATTTTCTGGAGTTTTAAGAGTTTTAGAATCTGCAATTTCGAGTTTTCAGCTTGTTATCTAATATAAATGGTGTCATCTCTAACATTAATGGCTTGGCTAACACTCGATATCAATCTGTGTTCAAAGATTAATGCAGAAAAAGTCGCTGTATCTGGGAAGAAGAGATTGCAAAAGCTATATAGGAGACATTCTGGAAGACCAGGTGGTATGAAGGTCGAGACTTTCGATCAGCTCCAGCAGAGAATTCCTGAAAGAATTCTTGAGCATGCTGTGCGTGGAATGCTTCCGAAAGGAAGAGTAAGTTAGTTTTCTTTTCATTTGATACATGTCTCTCCTTGCCTCTAATATTAATTAAAACTATTGGAGAGAGGATGACACTGGACCTAAATAGTTAGACCTGTTGGTGGATGCGATTCATTGACAACACACTGAGGAAAATGGTCCACCTCCTCGATTAGAACAGGCGGATAACCATTCTCTATTAGCAACAATTACTTGCTTTGCTAACTGGTACTACTGAGATGTCATAGTTGTTAGTTATGCAAGAATAATTTATAATAGGCTGAATGGTGTTGGACTACAAAGGTTATTTACAGAAGTACCAAATGTTTTGTAAACAATCAGCATGTTGTCAATTTACTTTGGTACCGACATACTTCATCGGAATAAGCCTTAATCCTTGAGCAACTTGGTGTCTATGTTTAGACAATCAGAATTTCGTTTTTTATTATTCAGTTATTCCTTGAGCATTTTTCCAGACTGTAAGAAGAAAATCCTTTCTCTCATAAGGATTGAGAGCATTTGACAACATGGTTAACTGTAGTTGTAACAAAGATTTCTCTTTTCGAGTTTTTCAACATCATTGTTCGTATTGAGCAGAAACATGCATCCAATTTGCTTGTTCACTAATTTGGCCTTGTTTCTGGATGGGGTGCATATGTGCAGCTGGGTAGAGCGCTTTTCAACCATCTCAAGGTATACAAGGGCGGAGAGCATCCACATGAAGCTCAAATGCCGGTTGATCTTCCAATAAGAGACAAGCGGATACAAATACAGAAATAGGCGTACCAGATGGAGTTAGTTGGAGTTTTAACACTTGAAAATGGTGTTCAAGAGCCTGGGCTTTTTTGAATATGTACAACTATTGTGTATGATTTTGTATGAATTCAGTGGATATTAGTAAATTTCATTTTGAGTTTTTTTTTTTTCTTTTTGATGCAAAAAATACTTATTAATAAAATTAGCCAGGGTTTTTTCTACGAGAGAGAGGATCCGTGGACATGCTTAAATGGACAATATCTTACAATTTCGGCTCCATTTTTTCTATAAAACTCAAGCGAAAATGAATTTGAAACTAGTATTTTGGTGATACGTTCCTTTTGTAAGGCTCTCCAATCCTACAAAAAAATGAGCACAAACCGAGATAGCAAACTTTACTATCTACCAATATTATTTTCAACGGTTGAGTTTCAAAGTGGTGGATGATGGTGTTATACGTCTTGGTTTGTGCTCATTTTTTGTAGGATTGTAGAGCCTTACAATATGAACGTATCACCAAAATACTAGCTTCAAATTCATTGTCGTTTGAATTTTATAGAAAAAATAGAGCCGAAATTGTAAGATATTGTCTATCTAAGCATGTCCACGGATCCTCCCTGTCGAAGAGGGCTGATATAGGGACTGATATGGGGGCTTCAAGAAAAACTGATGCCCCTCAACTTTGGTCTCCACATAGCATTTTGGCCCCCTATGTAAAATATTTTTCTAATACCTAATTTGCCCATTATAGTTAGTGTTTAATTAGTTAAGATATGATTAACTTAACTAATTAAGATTAGTTCAGTTTTTTTAAAGTTTTATCAATCTCTAATCTCATCAACAAACACAAAAAAACTTAATTTTTTTTTTTTTAAAAACTTTCAGAAGGGACTTATGGCCAGAAGAACAAGCCGTAACTCCAACTTATGGCTCCTCTGGGTAAAATTCCAAGCCGTAAGTATTGCTACGGCTCGTTGTCCTTAAAATTAAAGCCGTAAGTTTTACATATGGCTTATTGTTCTTAAAATTGAAGCCGTAAGTTTTACACATGGCTTGTTGGTTCTGGCCGTAAAACGTGGTAGGACTTACGGCTGCAAATCGGGCAGATAATCAGCCGTAACTGAACCTACAACTCATACGTTCGCACTTACGGCTTGTAAGTTTGCGACACAAATTATTTGTGAAAGTAACAAAACTTACGGCCACTAATAAAAGCAGCCGTAACTTTGTTAAACCTTCGGCTAGTAAGTAGCAGACGTAACTAGAGTTACGACTACTTGTTCTACAGATATGAGCCATTACTAGAACGTACGGCTAGAAACGATGAGTTTCAAGTAGCCATAAGTCTATCTAGTTCACGTTTTTTTATTGATTTCGATAGAATCTAAGCTAAGTAATGAACAAAAAAAAAAGGAAATCGAGAGGTGGGTTGGGATTCTTACCTTTGCTCCTCCACTGCTCTATCATTATGGGTTGAATCCATGATATATAGTTGAGAAAAGTTGATGGGTTTTGGTGGAGAAAACAAGTTTGAGTGAAAGGAAGAAGGAGAAGGAGAGAAAATGTTTTGATTTTGAGATTTTTTTGTTTTTGTGTTTTTGGTTTTTGATTTAAATTAGATTAGGAAAGGTATTAGATTAGTTAAAATTAGAGTAGTCATAATATTAATGTTTGGAGGATAACTTAGACATTTCACCATTTTTTGACATCCCTTATAATCCTCCACTAGATATATGAAGTAAAAGTGGAAGGGCATCACTTTTTTGATGCCCCTATTTCACCTTGTCTAGTTACAATTGACCCTCAATGACTTATGGCGGCCTGTCAAACCAACTACAGGAAATGGCTGACCTACGACAATACTTAGCAAGCTTGTTAGCTGCTTTATTACAAGTTCTAGGAATAAAAGAGCACTACCAATTATTGACAACTTCTAACACACTAATAAAATCCATAATAATAACTTCATTCTCCCAGCAAATGGGTGAGGGTGCATATATCAACACAATCAGATTGTGCTGGTGTGAGCAAATTCCTGCTCATCAGGAGTGACAGAACTAGAAACATCCAGTTTAGCTGCCTCATTATCAGTATTAGGTTCTGTTAGGACATTGTCCGGTCAAACCCACTAGTGTTGGTATGTCAAGCTAGTTGTCAGTTTTAGATGT